>VYZQ01068990.1:0-7500 GCA_013400655.1 Mystacornis crossleyi
AAAAAATGGTGAAAGCAATTTATATTTAAGAGAACAGCATACTTGCTTCCAACTATCTCTCCATAAAAGGCCTAATAAAAACATTTAATGTTTAAAAATTATAATTTATATGCAGCTGATTATGTGACAATCCTTTTCAATTTAGCAGAGAAATGACCATGATTCTTGGAAAACACTGGGAAGCAAGCAGCTCAGAACTACTTTTCACAAACATATTTAAGAACAAATCACTCCACTATGTATTAAAAACAGAGAATTCAGAATGCCCAAGGACAAGGGGAAGCAGTTCACATCCAAGGTCTGATGCTCATGCTGGGCACAAAGGAATGCACACCAGATTTAGTCACTATGCTTAGTTCTGCTTTTTCATAACTCAGTTACCAAGAAAACAAAGCAAAACAAACCAGCCATTCTCTTCGTGCAGGACCTGCAAAAAAAGCAGTGTTTTTTCGTTTTCTGCTCCAATAGCCCAAGTGTGCCTTAAGCTGTGCCTGTACAACTCTGTTAATCTAACAAGAAGCTCATTTTCAAAAACAGGTAAGCAAAACACAAACTAAGTGGTGGTGGTAAAATTAGAAATGAAAAAAAGTTAGTGTGTTGCAAATTGTAATGGAGAAGTAATGTATTTCAAACACCCACAAAAACAACCAAAAGCTAAACAACAGCATTTAGGGAAGCACATCTGACTGGAGTGTTTTGCTCAATCTCCTTCAGTTGCTTAGAAAATACATTACATTGTAGAGAATAATCATGCCAGATTCAGGTAACAGACTGATGGATAACATCTAAAGTGTACTTAGATGTTTTATAAAAATGTAGCAAATATATTCCAGAAAGTATACAATGTGGAGTGCCAACTCCACAGATAAATCTTCCATCATGAATCTTCACATCCTGCCTGGATTCATCTGTAGCTGTTTGTATGAAAAATGGTGACAAACAATAGTTTTCATGAGGAATTCATTTCTTGACAAAAATAATTTTTGTAAAAACAGTGTTTTCATTGAACTTGCCCATTGCACTGGAAACCACTGAAGACTGAAGTTTTATCTAGTTTGAAAAAATCAGTGCTAAGTTCTTACAAAACAAAAATGAATACGCCATGCCATGAATTTCTACAGTTAATTCTTGTATTCACCCAGTCACTAAGCAACTGTACGTTTTCCCTTCCGTTGTACAGTCTTTCTTTTATGATGAAGCCCTGAACTTTCCAAACATGTGTAAACAGATTTGTGTGGGATCATTAATGGCCTAGTCTGGAATAGGATGAGTAGGGGTGCAATGCTTCTTTCCACGAGGCAATTTCTCTGGCACATCAGAATAGTAATTCAGCTGATATCCGTGTGTTTTAGAACTTGAAACAGCCCCTGGAAATTTGCTGTCTAGTAGTGCAACACAGGTTAGAAAATCACTTCTTCCCTTTCATCAATTACAAAGTACAGATTTTCCTCTTTTTGTCTAAAATCCTGCTGTATGTCCTGCAGTGAAATGGTCAGGATGATCCAGCACACAGGACATTGGTTTCAGTAACACCAGCAAGTGACCACTCTGTTAGATCTTTATGGAAGAGCTTCAAGCCTTGGGCTTGAGCACGTGAGCAGCTCCTCCCCTCTGCCCCCAGATGTGTGTGACAGAACCTTGTCACCTGGTATGTCCTTCTGAGGCAAACTAGGTAGGAGTTAGAAAATTATTTTAAAGAAATCAAACTGATGGTATAGGCAACTACAGTCATTAGATTTCTCATTTTTATCCCTGCCAACAATCAATAATTAATTAAAAACTGTACCTCGGTTGTCCCTGAAGAGGGAGGAAGCTTTTTCGGTAGCTGCTGCTGCCCCTCCTCCTCCTCTTCCTCCAGGATGCCTTCGCTGTTGTCACTCTGAGCAGCTTCATCACAGCTAATACTCCTCTGAACTCCTCGTCTGTCATCAAACTCAGCAGCACTGTTCTCACTGGTATCGCTACAAACACTGTTCTCTCTGCTTCGAGACTTCAGAATTGATTTACGAGGGACATATTCTCCATTCACAACATCAACAAAGACTCTATAAAGGAAAATGTTAGCTTTAATAAGCCATTTCAGGATCAGATGACAAATTTACAGTGATCTTGCTTTGTCTTTTGTACAAATTAATTATGATGTGCTTTCCCAACTTTTTTGCTGCAGAATCACAATACTGTACCTTCAGAGGCACTTTATTTACCAATGTACAAGAATCAGTTCTGCAGTGAATGCTGTTATGCCCTTTATTCAAGCATTAAGTTGGTTCTTTCTTTCAGCAGAGTATGTATAGCTCTTTGAAAAATGTTAGAAAACAGAAAGGTGTGAGTTAGAAAAAGTTAGAAAAAAGGTAAACTAAATGATGACCAGGGTTGTTTCTGTAGAGAGAAATCAGAAGATCACAATGTGGGAATGTTTTCTAGAGTTAATTCCTTGTCAAATGTAGAATACAAAAACAAATACTTCAAACATTCATTGCACATGTAAAGGATGGAGCTTTTTCCTGACAAGTGTCATAATCTGCTTTCAATTAGAAACAAAATTTTAAAAATCAGCTTTTAAGATCAGATCAACAGGAAGACGCTTTTCAAGTATTAACAGACTGTGAACTGACAAAGATGGCTCTTGTGCTCCCTCTCCTTCTCCATTGAGAAAGTCAAGGGTGGGTGGAGGAGAATGAGAGGACAATGCCAATTTTATCAAACTCATAAAGGAGGAGACCAATGACTGGATGAATTTTAAGGGTGTTACTTGTTTCTAACAGCTTTATTCATCAGGCACTTATGGAAATACATCTCTACAGAAGATGGAGTTCCTTTGCAGAGCTCAGGGAGAGCAGCACAAAAGAATCTTTTGCTCATCTTCAACCCCAGAAGCTGCAATTACAGGACGTGGTTTTACTTTTCACTTCGTGGCATGTTTAACGTATTCAGGTACCCAAATATACAGACATACAGTGAGATTTTCACAAGCACTTCATCAACCAATCCAGTAAGTGTCTGTATCTTTATAGACCTAAATACTTGTTTTAACTCTCCTGTCAGCTTAGCTTAGTGTTTTGTACAATCCCCCAAGCCCAGCACTGTTTTTCAAGCTCTCTGTGTGTGGCTGTCCTACAGGTGAGTAGTATTTTTTATGGAGAATAGAGAAAGTGACAGACTGAGGCCAGGGAGAGGGAATGCAAGAGAAACTATGCAAGCAAAGAGCTGAGTATATTTTGAAGACACAGAAAGGAAGAGACAGAACCCAGCAAACTGACAACCAGGAAAGCAGGAGTATTACAAGTGGTAGCTCTGGTGGGTTCTGTCTGAAAACAAACACAGAAAAAATGGCAGGGAATTAACCAGAATACATAACATAACTGCTGCATTCCTTTCTGAGGATGGTATGTACTGACCAATTTACCTCAGTTTCAGAAGCTCTTAAAAAGCAGATAAATGACAGATTGCTATTTGGAAAAGGAAGCATTAAGCTCAGAAATATTTTATGGATATGAAAGCACGGCAACCATGCAGAAGGCACAAACTTTCATTTTTAAGTAATAAATTCAGTTCCAGCTGTTTCTTTCAGGAAACTGTAGGCTGGGTTTCACACTCTAGGTGGACAGAAATGAAAGGAGAAAGTCTGCTCAGGGGAAAGCTCCCGTGCTAAAGCCGTAAATTACTCACCGGTAAATGTCTGCTGGGGTTTTGATGTTGGGCAGCTCTGGAGCTGCATGGCCATTGCCACTGCTGTTCTTCCTTTTCCGCTTGGCCTCTTCCTTCTTTTCACTGAATTTTAAAGTAGTATTTTTTCCTGTGTTTATTCTTACCTGAAAATTGAACACAAATGATGGTCTAGACCACAAAATCAACGATCAGGCTGCAGATCAACTGACTCCTGACATTCTCTTACCCAAGCAGGTGGGGACTAGGAAGCATAGGTAAGTTAAACAAATGTATGAATGGTAACATTCATAGTGTGAACTGCTTATTCTCTACCACTTGCACTAGGCTGGGGCATTTCTTTGCACTAATGCACACATATTTTGCATATATATATATGCATATATATATGACAGTCTGCTTATTCAAGCTCTGCTCAACAGCTGAGCTCTTGAAAGGTCAGTTTAAAGGCAAGTAAGAAGTCATTAAAAAAACTCCTAGACAGGATACCGCCTTTTACAACAGGCAGAAGCCAGAATAGCAAGGCAGACATTTGAAGATCTCTTTTTTAATATCATATTTAGGACTGCAGGATCTAAACAGTGGGTCTTAATCATTTGAAAAAAACCCAAATGACACCTCCAGCTAGCATTCTACTACATCTACAGATCTAGAAGTTTTCAGGTTTAGATATGGCATATATATGTTATGTAATCTCTTGAGCAAAATATAAAAATTAAATAAAGTACAAACCCTTTTAGGTTCCACAGTGTGAGAGAAAAAAATAGTTGGAACAGAGTTATCTCCAACATCTCTGTCATCTTCATCATCACTGGGATAGTAAGTAGAGCCATTAACTTGGCCCACAAACAAGTCTGAATTTGCTAGCTCTTTATGGAAGTCGTCCTGAGTAATACAGTCTTCTGCTCTACACGTCCCATTCACATCTATCCTATTATCTTCTTTCTCCTCTTCAGAAGAGGTTGCATCTTCTCCATTTGTCTCAGCTGTATCAGGCATCCTATGGAATGAAAAATATCTAAGTGAACAGAGGGAATTCATGCTCTTGAGAGACACAGAAATACAAAATAATGAACTAGCCTGCATGTAACTTTCTTTACCCAGGTACTACATATTTGGTCAGACTGTGGAAGTTTTGCCCTGTAAAAATGACTGTCCTTCCCACATCAACTGGAAATACCACAACTGTGACATCATGGCTAACAACCCATAAGGATCGAAATAGATCTAAGGATGTCACTGAGCATTGAACGTGTAACTCCCACATGGAAAAATATGGTTTTCATAGCCTGTGGGAAATGAATTTCACTTCCCCCTTTTCATCTTAAAGAAAAAATACCAGAATGCTGGACTGCTGTGGTTGCACAGAGGCAGATTTTAGGAGCTCTGGTGTTGCAGTGCATGCTTTGTTCATGTTCCACCCTTCTTCCACTTATTATAGTTTTAATTCCATCTGTCTGGTGGGCTACTTCCCCTGCTGGTGAGACCCTCTGTGTACCAACAGCCTCACACACCTACAGCTCTCTGAACTCCAGTCCTGCCTGTGACACAGCAGCACTGTACCTGTCAAGTTCACCAAGGATCTCTTCTTGTCTCTCGAGCTCTTCTAAGCGGGCCCACAGTTCCTCCTCTGACTGAAAACGGCCCATTGATTTTGGATCACTTCCATTTGCTGGAAAATCTACCTCAAAAACATTTGATACTTTTGGCTTTGAATGAGGTCTGTGAGCAGTTCGGTATTTTCCTGTGTAACAAAAAATAAGATGCAATTACTAAGGCGACTGACCAAAAAATCCAACCAAAAAATCCAACAAAAAACATTCAAGGGGTGGGGAAAAAACCCACAGAGGAACTAAGGAATATGGGCAGAACATTTTCCATTTCAAATTATTGTTTAACTGTTTAAGTGAAACTGTCAATGACCCAGAGCACCACCACAGGGTAACAGTCTCCGGATGTTACAGAAAATACCGAGGCAAAGCAGAGATGTTTATTTACAAAGCAGGAGACACCGATCCTGTGACAGTTTTATTACAATGTGGGGTTTTTCACCTCTTGTGCCAAACAGCAGATTTTGATTTGATCTGATAGATACCAACATGTGAATGTGACATTTGCTCACTGTCCCATTAACAGCACGTTTTATTGTCTGGGCAGGCAAACCTAGTTGGTATTTCAGTTGATTTTTAACAGTCACCTATATTTAAAAAGCAGAGTCTTATTGTTTTGGATTTTTTCTTAAATTTATAATGAAGACCATTAAAAATTATCTCCGGAGTCACCTGGAAAATCTGATCAAAATCCAGTCATTGTCCATCACTTATTTGGTGAAAAGACCCATTCTGAAAATCATACAAAAACCTGCCTTTCTGAAATAATAAATATAAACCCATTTAAAGATTCAGAGGTGACCTGAGATACACACTTGTGAGCACATGGTAGTCAGTGACAAGTTCTTGCTGGCATTTAAAAGCTTTGCTCCCTGGTAAAACAGTGCATGCATTGAGGATGGGGAATACCTTTCCCTGTTTGAGTGCTGTCTGGCACGTAGGGAACAAATCCTAATGCTTCAGCCCTGTCTGGGTGAAGGGCAGGCGTGCACGTGTAACCCCTTCTCCCCGAGACCAGCAGCTCCCGGGGGCACTGCCTGTTCCTGACAGGTCCCAGGCAGGCTCCCAAGAGAAGTTCCCTGCCCCTCACCACCCCTCACAGCTCCTGCACCTCTTCACAGGAATGAGGACCCATCCCCTTCCACCACTGCCGCAAATGCAGTGGGACTCCAGCGGCTCTGCGGGTCTTTATGAAATTGCTTTGTGATTCTAATCAACAGTAATACAATGCCTTCGTTACTCAGCATCCTTCATGTTTCAAAATCTCTATTAACCAACTGTGCGGCCATTTTTTTAAATTTTAAGAACCTATGGCTTAAAGATATCCTTATTCAAATACGTCAGCTTATACTTTAATCCTGAGTTAAATACAAATTCAACAGCAACATTAAAAAGCAAACAGGTGACTGCAAGTAAAGCTGGAATGTGTGTCCCCTACTCTTCCATGGGACAGCACTTTTCATCATCTCATTAAGAAAAGGCTGAAATGTGTTTTATTGAGATTTGAATATAAATTGAGGCAAGCCAAGCAATCAGAGTAACTTGTGAGGATTTCATTTGGTATAATTACAAAATTAATAAATAAAATTGGAAAGATTAGTTAACAGTCTATTTCAATTTGATTTTCAAATTCTGCCCTCCCAATTTCTGTTACCCTTCAGTATTAACAACTGACTTGACTGCCAAGGTAAGTACATGGCTTCCTGAACACCAGCAAGTGCTTCAACATGCCAGTGATTCTCCCTCCTAATTCTAACACGGCTTCTTCCAGTGAGGAAACCAGGTCAGATCAAAAAGGTAACAGGGGTAACTTTTTTGGAACACTTTCTGCTCCAACATCCACTGTGCTCACTCACTGTTACCTCAAAGCACCACCATTAACTTCATACACTAACCAAAAAAAGTGAAGTAAAATCCAGAAAACGGAGAGGTAGCAAGAAAATAAGGTGATGCTCAGGATACTTGGTTTTGCCTTCCTCTGAGATACAGCCTATTTCCACATGAACAAAACCAATTCCTGAGCTGATGAAGCCCTGCCTGGCTCAAAATAACCACTAATATGGTCTTTTAGCTACTTCTCTCTCAGTCACAGTACTGAGTGGTGCTGAGAGAAAACACCGGTAATTTTCACTAAACAGATTTTCAGCAAAAATTAAGAGGGTTTCAGAGGACAACAATGACAAAGGAAGTTTAGGATACAAAAATTTGTACAAATGCTGACCTG
>VYZQ01068990.1:12500-39181 GCA_013400655.1 Mystacornis crossleyi
CCCAGTTCTCAGACATTAGTTCATTTGAGACATTGCTTTCTATATCCCCTTGTGCCAATTAAATAATGAACCCTTTCAACAGCAATTTATAAAATATTAAAAACTTAAGTTTCAGTTTTACCTTAAAGTTATCATAAAAAACAAACTAATTTGCAAAAGAAGAAGGTCATAACCGCCTGAAAAGGAAACACAGCTTTGCTAAGACTTAAGAACTGGGGGAAAGAGGGCACAATTAAAGCCTTATACTAATAATATTAATAGACTTGCACTCTTTGTTCAACTCAAAACTAATACAAATGCAAATTTTCAGGAGGGAAGACTTACTACATAAATTAGTTTCAACTGAGGATCTCTAAGACCTTGCACCTACTGGTCCTATATACCCTGAAGGAGCTAAAAGCCTTTGTGAAGAAGTAAGCTGATTTTCTATTTTAAAATTCCTTTCTGGAATCATTAAAGCAATACAGAAGAAGATGTCTCATACAATACTATGAAGGAGGCAAAGAGATCATCTCTAACACAGGGTCATCAAAGTCACACACAAAGAAACTTTTTCAAGCTAGCTCCTGCCTGAGCACAGCTTCTCTCCATTAATGATACTCACATGAACACCAGCACTGCAGCACATAAAATACCTTATACACCCTAATTATTTATTTTCACAGTATACAAGTATAGCAGAGCACCCTGCTCTTCCCATTCTATAGAGGAAAGACAATCACAAAATATTCCAGCTGACAAAATTATTTTCAGAGTATTTCTCCATATTTTTACTCTTAACTCTCTTTTTGCCTGTTAATTTTAGTATTTAATTAAGTATCTTGCTGGTCTTGGGGCTAATCCTAGAAAGTTTTAAGTACATACACAGCTACTCGCCATACAGCTTTCTGGCAATGTATACAGTTGAAAATGTTTCAGAGATTGCATTTCTTATAGTGATAGGCCTTTCAGATAAGGATGTGTGAAAATACAATAATAAATACAAAATTATTATAAAATACATCTAAGTAGACAAAATGAGTTTTTCTTGTACTTAAAAATTAAACCTACTTAGTGACTCACTTCTACAAACAGGTTCTTATCCCTCCTCCCCCTCCACACACACAGGAGAAGGAATTATGCATGAAACAGTCATGGCAAAACACAACTACCACCAAGTGTGTGAGATTACTCTCACAATTTTATCATGTTCAGTATTGTATGCTTTTTTCCCTGTTGGTATTTCACAGTGTCTCAAAAACAATTGCTTAAAAATGTATTACTAGCAGTAAATAGTTTAGAAAGAAATTTATGTATTTTGGAAAAGGCTACTCAAGCAAAGTCCATCCTTTCCCACAAGGAGCACAAAGACAAAGCTCAGACTTTTAGGGTGTTTCAAAAGCATTAGCCTTTAAACCACACAGCGAGCTGTGTGTCAAATGTGCAGTCATTCTCCATTCCTCAGGCTGTTTCTAAGAAATAGCTTAAGATTCTTCTCTGAGAAAAGCTCTGCATTTGCATTGCCTCCTGGATGAAATATCACTTCCAAAAAAAGTATTTGATGTCTCAAGCAGTGCCAACACAGACCCATGAGAGGACACAGCTCCTTCCATGTGCAGTCAGGGTCCTGCTCCTCTTACATGACTCCTTCGTCCTCCATCAGACAGAGCAGCTTTTATTATCAGTTAATTTACATCAGCATCATCCACAGCTCTTTTTGGTGTCTAACACACCCTCCAAATTCCAAATAAAAGAGAGGTGGTGATAGTTTTCCTACAAAATGCTCCCATCCGTGCCTTCAGCTCTTGAGCGTATTCTCAGTACACATAAGCATATACATAGTTAGCACCAATTTTCCTCTAGTTTTTATTTCATATTCATAATAAACGTGATGCTCAGCTGTTTCTTCACCACCACGAGTGTCTCACTCCTTGCCTGCATATCTAACTACTGTTCAGCAGCCATCCAGGCTACACTGCTGCTGGAGCACCAGACTGTGATGCCACTTCCCGGGCAGGAGCACGCTGGCTTGCTCCGTTAGGTGAGGACACCCAGCAGTTACACACAATGTTTTATTTTAAAATGCTGTACAAGCATTAACTCATCTGCCCACTGCCCTGTGAGGGAGGTGAGTGTAACTCTCTCGTATTTTACAGATGAAGAAACAGACAGTTTAAGCGATTTGCCCCAGGCCACACAGCGCGGCAGTGGACAGCTGGGATTACCGCAGTCCCCGTGTCCCCAGCCAGCCCGTTGGGCTGCTCACACCTCCCCTGTCAGTGCAAAACCGAGGTTCCTGCCTGGCCAAAGGAGAGACCTTCCCTTGGTCAGGCCCCTCAGCAAGGAAGGGGTTTCCTGGAAAAAGGCTCATGCACCTAACCCCAGGGCAAGCTCAGGGTCGCGTGTTTTAAACTCACCACTGCGCGCTCTAAAAGCCTCCAATGGAATTCACTGAATTTTGAAACATACAGGAACTAGAGAGAAACAAGTCACTACAAACTACAGGGGTTTTTACTAATTGAGATTCCCATAAAAATACGGGTAGAATATGAGAGGCTTCACAGTCTCCTCCTCTTACTACCCCGTGGTTTAAGCTCCTTAGAGCCTTTTAAGACGGATTGAACCAGAGGCTGTTGTCCAACTTTGTCACATCCAATAATCTGAGCAAAGTCTGACATGGCTTTCAGGTGAACCCGTGTAGTTTCTATTTACATGTCTCAGCTAAACCACTTGGAAAGATAGTTCAGTGCCACAGCCCACCAGAGCCTCTAGGACTGTTCTCCTGGACCACCAAAAGGAAAAGGTATTTGAACCAGAAATCAGGATATGTAGATTTCCTCTGCACAGCAGCCTTTCAATATTTACAGGCAGCAAGATTTCTTTACATTTAGATCATTCTTTCCCAGCTTCCTTATTAGTCTGAAAGGACTTGACTGGATTTCCTTATTCCGTGATTAGTCGTTTTTAAGAAGCAGCCCTCTGCTTGCTACAAATACACTGGAAGAGGAAAAAAATAATTGGGGAACACATTTCATATTGTTGAAATGAAGTCCACCGAAGCCAGATTTTACACGACATGACAACGTACTAATGCCAAACTGACACAAATTCTCATCTATGCATTTTGGCTTTAATGGGTTAATTAGCTTGGCTGGATACAAATTTTAATTATCTGAGTTTGACATTAATGTCCTTGGAGTGTTGTCTATAAGGATTTGGGGAATCATACACATTATTTTAGTTACTTCTGGAAACTGTGTGTTACACTGGGATTTAAATAGTAAGAACAGACAAGAATAGTGAGAACAGGTTGATCTATTTTGAAAAGTCAGACTGTGAAACAGGACAAACTGAAATGAACCTGAAGCCTAGCGTACTTGGTCTTCAGGGGAGACTCATGGATTTAACATAGGAAATAATCTCCTTCGAGGATAGGTGACAGGACAGAAATTTTAGATTAAGTGTAGCAAAGAATTCTGTATGCAACTGAGATTTAGAGTCAAGATCTTTTTGCTGCCTAACACAGCTTCTCAAGTAGAAGATAACCAGTCTTAAACACAGTTATACGTACACAGAGTGTTGATAGAGGCCCGGAAGAACCACCTACCTCAGTTACTGACAGTGGCTCAGTCCCTCCAGAGCGAGAACCAGGAGGTACAACCTGAAGGCAGAACCTCAGTAGTTCACACTCCCACCATGGAAATTAAGGGTATTTTAAGTGCACAACTTACTTTAAGCGCATTATCTTACTTTTAGGGGTCTGAATAAGTAGATCAGTCATCTGAAGATTTTTAAATGTGTTTCAATAAATATGTATTTAAGCAGCTACAGAATTTTTTGTAGCCAATACTTTTCCAACAAACTATCACAGGTTACTTGAAACAAGTAAGATCTGCAGTTCTACAGAAAGCAGTATCTACTAGAAGCTTTTCAAAATACCCTTCTCTGTTTTTCTATTCTTTTCTGTTCATTTTTCTAGAAATGGATTTAAGAGTGAAAAAAGAATCCTGATGACTGTTTGTGTATATGGATTTAAGCTCTCTTTTTGCTTGGAACAAGACATGTAAATTTATTCCTTAAAACAGCAATTGAAGTAGTTCCTTAAAATGCAATGGAACCCTTTGTGCAGTAGCTTTTCACCTTTTGAAGACAATCTTCATTCTGTTTTCCATGTTCCCTTGGTACCAAAACCAAAGCCATTTGGATTTTCTTCTGTAAAAATCTGTACAGGCAATTTGGCTTTAGGAACACTAAGTAAATGCAATGCATTTCTCTTTTAGGTTCATACACCTATGTAATTGCTAGAATTATTTGAATACATTTAAATTCCTCCTAAACGAAGGAGGGTAGCATTCAGACAACTCCTCTGTTGCCCAGTAAGAATTATAAAAAAGGTAAGGGCTTATTTGAATCACAGTATGTAACTTACAGAAAGGAGTCTTTTCTCCTTACTTTATTCCAGTGTGTTCTGGTTAAAATACCCAGACTGTGGTCCTGTGAGAAGCCAAACACCTCCTGGGAACTGCAGAGCAAATTTAGAGCACTTAGCACTCCATCCACTCCACTCCTAACTTAACAAGGGTAAGGAAAGAATTGAGGGAGGTTATCAAAGTAGGAAGTGATAATCGCAAAAAAATGGTGAAAAAAGTTCAAAAGCACAGCGGAACTAAATTCTCTGCTGTGCAGAAAAAGAGCAGAAGAATATTTTTTTTTTAATAAAGAAAAGCAAAAGATGAATCTTTTTGTAACATCGCCTGCACTTTTTGTTCTTAACCCCAAAAACTATGAGTAGACAAGTTTGTGTTACATTCTTTAGAATATTAGGGAAGATATTTTTACCCTTGGATAAAACATTAAAACCTCTAAAGGCCTCACTCATTGACAGATGGGAAATGGAAAGCCTTCCTATCATGTATTTTGGAGACAAAACCTTTTTTTCTGGAAATGCTGATAAGGAACAAATTCAAACTGGTCCTCATCCACCCGGATCATCTCATTAAAACAATGGTATCTTTTAAACCCTGTATCCTGAGCTATCGGTCAATTTTGATTGACACAAATATTTGTATTAGGGGTTACACACTGCAATTTACAATTGGGGACTATCACAATACTGTATGTTAATGTAATCAGTATTTTCATTACATGAATTCATTTGCAGCATGACACTGCAAGGGTATTCTTACATATACTGAAGACACAATTGCTAAGTAGTTCAACAATTCTCCTTTAAGTGGGATTTTTTTTTTTTGTCTGATAAATTTTTAACACAATAAAACCACTCCTAGTTCTGTGTGCATGTTTTAATTTCCCACCTTTTAAAATGTTTAGACACTTGGAATACCTAGCATACTGAATTAATCCACAAATATTTACAAGAAAAATCTATTTAATTTCTTTCTATAGTAACTACCACAGGGACTATTGTAATGAAAAATTTCCCATCTTAAAGAATTAATGCGATTACTGATATAGAGAAGAAATGTAATTTATATCATCACAAACACGTAAAAGATATAATCCCATATTCACAAAAAGAATCTTTATTCCCTCTTTGAATTCTGAGACAATACAGTCTTGCCTTGAGGAGAACAGAAATATTATGAAGTACCTTAAGCAAGATAATTGTAGGAGAAAAAAACTACAATTGCATTATTGTTGTGCTAAACTGTGACATACTTAAAAAGCTAATTTCTTTTATTTTAATGGAATTTGGTGTGCATATCCCTTAATCTACTTCACTGTCTCTTCACATTTTTACATACAAACACATGTGTGAAGTGTTTCCCATTATCTGTATTACCTGGTTTAACAAACTGCAATGAATTTAAAACAATTAAAAATATACTTGGCAATTCCAAAAACTTCACTCTATTTATTAACTATTTTGGAACTATCACAAAAATGCACAGCAAATTAAAGATCTACTGCAACTCAAACATTATTCAAGAAGACACGATCAATATTTGATGAAAAAGTAACATTTGACATGAGTGACTGTCCCAAATTTTACCAAATACATTTCAACCAATCACAGTGCTGAACAATCTGCATCTAAATCAAAAGCTAAGCAAACAAAAATGTATCCCCAAAATAGAGATTTCTACAGCTATGTCAGTTAAAGTGCATTTAAAATTCAATACAGTCACTCTTCAATTATTCCTTTCAATTAAATAAATTTTAACCAAGAAATTAATCTACTGTGGCTGGGCATTTCTCTATTCCACAGAAGCAAATATTTTTTCACTCATTCTCCTTTAAAAAGCAAATTTAACAAAACTACTAAGACAAAAAGGATGACCTAATTAGTACTAAGTAATATTTAAAGCTTTTATATATAGTACACTCTTATTGCTACCCCTAACTTTCAAGGCTTTATACTCACTGACATTGTTTGAGTTATCTGGCACTACTGCTGCTTAAGCATGCAAATTCACATTCTCCATTCCTGCATGCATCCAACATACACAGAAGGAGTCAAACTGTAGAGAAAATGTCCTGTGAGCCTTGATTAAATTACCTGTAAGGCACCGGGGTGCTCAAAGGCCAGCAGGGCCAGCCCTGGTGACCGGAGGTCTCCCATGCACAGACCCACACAACTTTAGCCAAAGGCAAGAACAAAAACGTCCCAGAACCAGCAAGAACAATCAAAACTGTTCTAGGAATCTAGAAACCCTTTTCTACCTGACAGTCCCCCTAGAAAACTAAAAACCTGAACAGATGCTCTCCCACTCCTCACTGTTCAGCAGTGAGACACGAGAGATGACATGCAATGAGTATGTGTCTTGTATTTATTTCCTCATACTCCTTCAGCCCTGTTAAAGCACTGAATTACTAGGGCTGTACTAATTGTTTCAGTTATCTGCACAGATCTAACCAGCTAGTTATGAGAAAAACACCCATCTCAATTAAACAGAGTAATACTGGATAAAAAAATGTAGGTCACTGAAGAAACAAACCATCAACAAATATTGCCAGGTTTAGTTCAGCATGAGCCTTCCTTTGCTCTGTTCAGACCCCAGTTCCTACGGATCAAAGCCTTTAAGCACAGCCTGGCCTTAAACACATGCTTAGAAAAGCTTTGCCCCGTTCGGACCTTCTGCCTGGCAGGCAGGCCGTGGGGGACTGCTGGCAGTGTAATCCCTGCAGTGAGCCCGCCCTCTTTTCCTGTGTGTGTGACCTACTCTCAGAATTTATGTCCAAAACAAAACGATTATGTACAAAAAACCAAATCACGTTGTGTCAATGTGATGATAATGCCCAATACACATCACCCTGTAAACTACACTCACAAAATACCACTGAAACCAGAAGTCAAACCTATGAAAGTAACTACAGTGCAATAAACACACAAAAGAGACTTTAAACTAATACCTGCCAAACATCAGTCTTGCAAATCTGTGCCACAAGCAGCCAATTCATATTACACAGGAATGGCCTACAGGTCTTCCACATACGTAACTTTTTTCCTAATTAGAATGAACTAATAAAATCTCCAATATTCTTCTCTAAGTTGCATTCATTTAGCATGAAAATGGTTTAAAGAGTTTAAAACCGTTGTATTTTTTTAAGGGAGGAAAGTATATCTAGGAAAGAAGTATCCTTCTTTCAGAATCATATGTACTAATATGTTTTTTATCATCTAAAACTGAAAACAGTCCTTAAAAAAAAGTTTTCAGTTAATATCAGTGTTTTGGAGCCTCCCACTGGCAGCCATCACACAGCTGAAGTGAACTACCAGCTGAAAGGAGGGTTTATATCCAGTATCAATGACTATTTTGCTTTGAAAGAAATTAGAATTTCTGAGTTCGTATTTTAAACGCAATTTAAAAAATCGTAAGGGAAGAGAATTCTGCATTTATTGTGCGTCTCCCAGCAGACTACTTAATGTTCAAACATCTACTATATAAAGGTCAAATGATTTCACTGAATTTAACGGTGACAAAAGTATTCTGCAGCACTGAAAAAAATATCAGATGATCAAGGAAAAAGATCTGGACCTAAGATCTCACAAGAGTCACAATAACTAATGTAGATTCAGTTCAGTAAGAAAGAAAATTGCAAAGTTGTATCAGGAGAACCAGATTAAGAAAGATAATAGGTAAAATACAAATTACATACTTTTGGCAATGCTCTTCATAAAGGAGTATTTTAAAGTAACACAGCAAATGAATTTTATAAAAAAACGCTCAACTCTTTTTACATAAATATTGCCTGCACAGATTTGGAAAAAAAGGCTTATTCAGATGGGGAACCTCTAGGGTATTCTGCTGCAGGCAGCAACGTGCATAGCTGCAGTCAAACAAAAATCCAGTGTCAACAGTTGTGGTAGCTGTAACATACCCAGGGCCAAGCTGCAGTGAGCACCCACTGAGGAACCGGACAGGTTACAGGCAAACCAGGATGACAAAAATCAACTCAAATGCTTGTCTGAAGCAAATAACAAAGGCTAATAGGCACCAATTTATTTTCCATTTTGTTGTGCTTTTCCTTCCTTGACATTTACATCTAATGTTTTAGGCATTCTTTCTAACATAAGGAAGTTCCAAAGTGCACCACGCACAGCTCCTGCTGGTGGTCTCGGCTCTTCGAAGCCAAGATCTCACCACCAGTTACAAATAGCTGGAAACCAACCCAGGAATTGCCCATCTGCCCCTGCGATGTGTTTCTATGTAAGATGAATTTGGTGGTGATCAGCTGCACTAATCTGGAGAGATCCAGGAGATCACTCCACACCAGTGGAACGTCAAGGGCAGGAGGCAGAAATGCAACTGAGCAGCAAGTGACGAATTAAAAAACCAACAAGCAGGAGCAAAGTATCTGTAGAGAGAAAAAAAATGGAAAACTACATGGCCAAAAAAAAAAGCCCCAACCAAAACAGAGGACAAGGTAGCAAAGAAATAAAAAAACGAGACAAGGGAACAAAATATAGGGAATAAGGTAACTAAAAGCAAAAGCACAGGAAGTCCACCTCCTGGAAGAGAACACAGCATTTGTCACATTAAAAAAAAGTGAAAGAGTGTTTTTAGTTTGGTTTGTTTTCTCTAATTAGACCTACCCAATCAAGAGTCAAGCAAGAACGGAAAATAAGGTGCTAAACTGATATTACACCTGAATGGGACTTCTGTTTGTCAGTTCACAAAAAGAAAAAAATTAACAGTGGAGATATCACTAATTTTATATATTAATACAAAGGTACATAATTTTAACTATTAAATCATGTTCAGAAACATACATACGTTTTTTCCTGTGCTCAACCAGCTCAATGGCCTGCTTTGCTGAGCATTTGGAAAACCAGTTGTCCCCAAGCAGAACAGTGACCTCATTGGTGTGGACAAGCTTTCCTGGCATGAAGGCAAGAGGACCAAAAGGTACCTGTCAAAGACACAGACATGACTGATGAAAATAAAACTTAGACAGTCCTGTATGTCTTAGTTTTTTTAAGAAGTAAAACACAGATTTTAAAAAAATAGACATTCCACAGCAGCTATTTAGTGACTAACCCTTCATGAATATTTAAATGATCAGATCCATTTGACTTTAGCATTGTACCTACAAAATTTGGAAACCAGTACTTCACCAGACAATTTGTTTTGTGACACAGAACTCTAGTACAGCTGAGTACTCACATGAAAAACAAATTCACTTAATCTGAACATACAAACTTTGATAATACAAATTATTATTTGAGTTACATGCAGACCACACTAATTTCCTAATAAAAGCCAGATGAGCCTTGCTAAAAATTTTTTAGATACTTAAATAGGTATGATAAACTCAAAGACGAGCTGCCTTTCTCAGTATCTGTCTTGCTAATACTAAGTACCTAGGACAGGGAGTGACACTGGGGCTACCAGCAGGACCACACACAGTGTTTAATCTTGCTTTGCTGGGTCATTCACCAGATTGCAAACCTCAACTTCCAAGGGATGCTCCACAAGCAACCCTCAAATTGCTCTCTAGGCACAAGGACAATAGATGAAAGCAACACAGACAGCATCAGACAGTGCGCGGCAAGTCCTGTGGGTGAGGAGGAGCCTTGGCTACCCCTACCCCTGCCCCCTGGACTAGCCCCTGGCATTCTGACCCCCAGGCCCACTGCCACCTGCCTGGCTGCCAGCGGGCTTCAATCGTAAAGAAATTAGGAGAGCAAGACCAAATTAGATCTAAAATTGAGGTGGCATAGAGATAAGAACCACATCCATGTCAAGTTCTCTCTTTTTTTAGGGTAAAAAGAGATCTATCTCAGTTTGTATTGGCTCCTTCTACTTTATTCCTCTGCCTTCTTCCTCAGTTCCAGCACAGCCAGTTGCTTTTCAGTTGTGCTTGTGCTGAAGCAGAGCACTTGGCCTAGTGGATCTGTCTCCTTGGAAAGCAATCTTCCCTCTCTTCAATATCCAGGAGGGTACCAGTGCTGGAAACAGTTCTCCACCTGGCAGAAGACATTAAGACTATGCAGAAAGTGCTTCTTCCTACACATGTGCCCTCCCTGACTTGGTTTTAAAGTAGCAGATTGCACAAGTTGCCTGTTCACTCTTCCCCCAAAATGATGAAAGCAAAATCAAAAGCACATGAAAATATTTGGCTAACAGGATAGGAAGTGTTTCTATACATTTAAAATAACAGATGTGAGCTAACACTGCTGCTTCAACTAAGAGTAAGCCCTATCTAGCTTTTTTAAAAAATAAGAGTTTCTATGCTTCGAAACAACAAAATTATTATGTTTTACATAATGTGGCTACACGTAACACTCATGATAAATGGACTACACACAAAATCCAGAGCTGGATCACCAGCACAGGAAAAGGAAAGCTTCCCTTTTCCCACATGGTTAAGTGTACTCCAACACTGCCTTACTAAAAACCCAACTCTGAATCTGAGCCAGGCTGCCAAGGAAGGCAGCAGTCATGCACTGAGCGCTGAAATCAGCCACTCGGTTATGTGCAGTACAACTTCACTGCCTTCCAAGATGTATCTTGAATTGAGTGTGAGAAGGGAAGAGGAAAAAAAAGAAAGAGAGAAGCCAATTTGTTGAAAATTTTGGTGACCACAAGCCAAGACAGCAAATTTTACACAGGGAGCTGTGCAGCTGTTAGGGAAGATTCAGAGCACCAGAAAAGATCGCTATGTCAATGGGAGGATTGGGGTAACAAAAATTAGCAGCACCTTTTTATGTAAAAATCAATGCTCTAGGGTTTATTTCCATGAATCAGGAAATACTATGGCCACTTTCTTCTCAGGAAATGACTAAGTACCGTAATTCAGTCATAATTACAGTTTTCTAGACAATACATTTACATATCAAACATGTCAGGTTTTGTGTTACGCATTTATGTCATCAGCTTTCAGTTGTCAGTAACACTGTAATTTATAAAGGATTTCAAAGAAAAGAGAAAGAAACAAAAGCAAAGGTTTAAGTATTATCATAATAAATCTAACATTACTAAATACTGGCAACCTGTAACACCTCACTCTCAGTGCAGGCAGCCCAGATTTTAACAGTTTTAGCCCATTTTCTTGCATGACCTCTGCCATGTACATACCATGATATCGTAGGACAACTTGTCAGGCAATGTTTGGAGTCGTTCCTGAAGAGCCTCATAATCAGCCTCCACCTTCTTCCTGTTAACAAATTCAAGTTGATTCAATTTCACAGCTAAAGTAAAGAGTTAATGTTTTTCTGCTAGTAAATCAAAACCACACCAAAAATACAGAACAACAAACTATTTTACTCAAACACATACAGTTGATAGATTAATAACATTTATAAAAGATAGGGGATGACAAACATAATAGCTAGATTATTTTCTAATAATGTGTATTAAGATGGGCACATGATTATTTAAGATTGTGCATGTCTCATTCTGAATTACAATTTTTCACAGTGCAAAGCAGCAGTTCTTTCACTAGGATTTGGAGTACCTCACTCCACGTTCAAGTTATAACACCACCAATATTTAGAAAAAGAACTAGTTTAATCTAGTTTAAAATCCAGTTTATGCTTTTTAAGAGGCAAATTCTTCAAACTATCATTTGTAATACAGAGCTCATGACCTTGGTTTGAGCTGACATAAATGGGCAAAATTTCAACGAATTCTGATTTTCCCATGAACTTTGTGTTTTTACCAAGAGTCAACATTCCTAAAGGATGGCTCAACCACCAGGATGGGGGGGAACCTTCGAGCCCTGACAAGGGACAGTACAGGTGAAGGTGCATCCCTTCTGATACTTCTCTATCCAAAATGTAAATATGGCTCATGCCACGTGTTGCTAGCCAGGAGAGAAATGGTTTGGTGAACTGGGACAAGGCATTCACTCCCATGGCAGACACCTGGCATTTCACAGGACTTTCCAAGAAATGGCATTTCAGTGGCTGCAGGGATTTTACTTTGTGTGCAAAACAAGCAACTACACTGCCTCTAAAAAAGCCTTCTTTTGTAAAGACATTCTTAAATACTTAAATTTGTCTGGAAAAAGTCTTTTAATAGACCCCTGCCATTCTGAAGATGGTCAGAAATCAGCTCCTGCATGAAGTAGCTGGCATATAAATGTCAGGTTTGATGATATTGTTTACCTGTACTTCAAAACAGTAAACATATATAAATGGTAGTAAATTCTGCAATAAAAGGCAACTGAAAGCACAGAGCAGCACACTTAACAACACTGACCCAAGATGCAAATTACAGGTTTTCTGAGGATGATTCAGAAAAGCAATCTATAAATGTGCTGAAAAATGAATGTCATAGTTCATAACACAACTCTCAAAATATTACCATTGATTTTCTTAGATTCATAAGCAGAGTGAAATCTTTTTTAGCATTCGTTATGAAAAATTATCTGATACTCTTATATTTTGACTAATTTGCTTCACAGTTGAACTCTGGTGTAACCACCCTACCTCATACCTATTTTAAGTAAGTTGAACTCATCCTGGAAAAAAGAATTTAGGTTTTCATGCCACTTGGACATTAAAACCATATTCCCCATAACTGATTTACAGAAGATGCTTGCTGCTGCTTTGCTCTGACAGCAGATTTCTCCCAAACATTTTAGGCAAGCCCTTCTCTCCATTGCCCACATCAGAGTGAAAACATAATTCACTTCCTTCAAAGAGGAAGGACAAACTCATGAATCTTAACAAAATGCACTGAGATGTTTTGGGGCAGGAAGGAATATAATGAAAACTTGGTGTCAACAATAACAATCCATTACTTAATGCTATTTACAGAACCCAGCCTTTGCCTCAGAGAGATCTGGATTTGAGAAATGGACTCCAAGCAGCCACTGAAAAACAAACATGAGCCCCAAGCTGAAGGCCTGGCCCATGCCTCAAGTGCAGAGAGAGGACTCCATGGGAAGAGCCCGGTATGAAAATCGCCCACTCACAGCACGATTAAACATCCCCATTGTTTCATGGCTGAAAGTCAATCAACATTTCTTCATTAACCTGAAAAAAAGGCACTGTCTTGAAGGTCTGAATGCTGCGTGTTGCTGAATAACCTGATCAGGGTCCAGGAGAAATCACTTGACACACAGAAGCTGTGCTACTTTAGAAGAAAAGCATCCTGTTTTTTGTTCTGGGACTGCTGCCCTTTGCTGAGCACACCTCCACCATGGCAATCTCTACAAGTGGGGTCACATCCTGAACCGGGCCATGGAGATAAAGAAAATTTATATTACTCCTTTTAAATAATTGGCCTGAAACAGCATTACTTAAAGAAGGAAGCTGATCTCCCTCTTTAAGTACAGCTGATGGTTTGACGAGCTCTGGGGTAGTGCCAGTGCTACAGTCTGGCACAACAGGCAATGAAAAACCAAAGTGAACAGGGAGGAAGAACACTGAGACTCCAGCTATGGACATGTCCCCCAGAAGGGGAAATGCATGTCTAGCTATTAAACCCATACCCAACCCATTACTGCATTCATGGCTTTAGAAACTTACTTCAAAAAGTGCACTGAAAAATGAAAAAGAAAATAATTTAATGGAAATATATTGAAGCTGAGCATTTTAAAACCCTATTGTTATTCACCCAATTCTATTTAACATTCTTCTGTGTCACTGACTACTTAGAAGGTCTTATAGGAACAAATTACTCAGTTGAAACAAGAGCACTCAGCTCTTGCACAATCAAGATCTAAATAAGAGTACTAAATTTTAAATTTTTTTATGAAGTAAAGATAGTATGGGATGCTATACAAACTGTTTTTCTATATAAAAGAACTCAGTAAGTTATTATTTTCTTTAGAGGTTTTGTGCTCCAAACCCCCAAGTTCGTGGGGTCATGGACAGAGTTTGCATTAAAAAAAAACACAGGAGCAACTCCTCCTTCCACAGCCAACACTCCCAGTCCACTCCACAAACCTCAGCCATCACAGAAAGGGAAATAATTGTCACAATTTTCCAAACTTCAAAAAATCTGTTCAAATTTTACAGCTTTCTGCCTAATAGTTTATTTCTGAAAAATACTGTCTCTTAGTGGAAGAATGCACATTCAGAATTTCACATGGGACCCAAGAGGCACAGACACTGCAAAGCTCCTGAGAAAGTGCACGAGCTGGAGACATTCTGCCTGCCTTCACCACAGCAGCACCAGTAGGCACTTCAATATTTCCCTTATTGAAAATTAATGCAGCCTCTGAATTTTAAACATAAATGAAACATATTAGTTTTAGATTATTTTTGCGAGCCAATAGTCAGAATTCAATATGATGATGTGTATAGATTGCCTTGATTTTTTTCCTCTTATCCAGCGCTTGCAGCCTATGTGCATTTAAACTAAAAACATTTGATACACACTAAATATAAATTATTTGCTTGGAGATCTTTCAGGCATGAAGAAAAAGCCTCTTAAAATAAATTTAAAATATTATATGCTTGATGGTGTATAACCAAAGGTTTAATCTCACCACTAAAGGGGCAGTTGCTGTGATTCTGCAATAACCCTGCAGACAATAATCAAGACAGCGCCTGTTGTTCTCTCAGCAAAATCATGGTAAACACAGCATGGATATATCGTAATTTGATATCTGTAAGATCAACTGTTATATCTCACAGTAACTCATAATATAAGATTTCATTCACCATTAAATGTACATTTTCCACAGATGCCATACGAAACCATTATTTACTAGGTATGTTTTCTATTAACCATAGGCTGCCAGCAGAGAAAAAAATGCCCAGAGATAATTTTTGACATAACAAACCATTTATTTTAAGTATTAGAAACTAAGGTTTAGCACATAGTTTACTGGGGGGTGGGGGGGAACACTGAAACATTACTTTCCCCATTGTTTCAGCACATGGAGGGGGAAAGCAGAATTTCCCTACTTGCTCCATAGTTAGAAAACAACAATAATTCTACCCTGGGAGCACCTTTTCACCATTCAGGCAAATTAAGCATTCATCCAACAAGGTTACTTGGGCAAAAATGACAGATGAGATAGGTATTTAGGCAGAAGTATAAACACTAAGGCTCACTGTTTTTATGATTTAATTGTATCAGTGAGAAATAAATATATTTTAAGGAGAGTACACTGCAACAATTCTGAGCTATCACTAACTATAATCCCCAAAACACTCTAGCAGGATTTGACTCTCATCAGAATAAACAGCAATACTTTACTAAAACATAACTAGGTTACTGATCAGTATTTTAGACATGTAGACTTTACTTACCAGTGCTGGATTTTTTCTTGGCAGCCAGTGACCACCTGTCATTAAAACAGATAACTGCTCATGAAAAAAACAAGGCTAAGCACACAGCTGCAATGTCAATGCATCAGAAACTAGAACAGGAGCTTTACAGATTTGGTGCTGTCTCTATCCACATTTTTATTTGTCAGGGCAAAGGCATGTGAATGGTCGTTCTTAAGCAGCACACTTTATCACAGGCTAATGCAGAGTGATAACCACAGAAAAAAATCACAGCTTTTCCCTTCTTATTTTGGTACAATACCTGCTCCATAACTATTACGTGACACACGATCGGAGATAAGTAGCAGTTTGTGCAATCTGCCGATCTATTTTCAGTGTTACATGTTTGCAGAATAAGAAAACAACATAAATTATAACAAGACATCAATGTAACTCCCATACTCAGTCATTAAAAAAGCAAAACAAATGCACCTCACAGCACCAAAAACATTTTTCCTCTATCAGTGTATCAACAAATGTTTCCACTGGCCATTTTAACTAGAAAAAGCACAAATTAACTTTGCACTGTGTAAATACATGGATGTTTGACATCATGATGGGCTGCTGGCTTCTCTTCTGTTCTTTCTGGGTGTCCAAAAAGGTAAGTTTTAATATAAATATTTCACTTACTTCCTTATGCCACGGGCTTTCCCAAAAGATACAGAAGAATTTACAAAATAAAGCACATTGTTAAAATCAAATACTTTTATCTGTTTTAACTGCATTTTCTAGATTATATATCTAGAAAACAGTCAGGATGCTGAAACCTGTGACCTTCTCTGCCACAATTACAGGGAGATCTTGTCTTTCAAAACATATTCTGATGTCTGAATAATGGTTACCAAAAATACAACACAAACAATTTCATTCAATTATACAAAATGCAATGAAGCCATGAGGCAGCTAAATATGTCTAGACAGCTTCTCAATATAAGCGTTTTCTAGATATTTTTTTTACAAATTTCGTTTTTCCTATAGCCAAAATAATGTTAACATTTGAAAGCAATTAATGAGAAAATTTGCAGAGAAAACAATAACATACATTCAAGTACCACTGAATTCACTGGAGCAGATAATTCTCTTTTTTTTTCCCAAACAACAGAACGAAAGACAATTTTTTTTTCAGTTAGCATATGTGCAGCTTTTGCACAACAGATCTCAGACCCTGCACTTTCTACTCATGTAGGAGTAAAAAAAAATGGGAGCACTTTGTAAGCTATTAATTCTTTAAACAGAGCAAAGTTCTCAAATGAAAAGGATCAGCTTTACATTTGTGGTTACGTGATTTCATAATCCATCAGGAAAGTCAGCCAGGTAGCTCATCCCATGTAAGCCAAGTTTAAATTTATCATTTGCTTTAAACTCTTACAAATCAAATGCCTAGCAAATATCTTCCTTAATGTGCAAGCTAACTATTTTTAAGCTTGAGAGTAAATACACAGACTTGTACAGGACATCAACCCAGAAATCTAATTCATACTATTAATTTTAAGCCCATTTTAAGAGTAAAGTTTCTGCAGAAGGCATAAATTGTCTGGTAACAAAGGTAAGGCACACTGGAGCCCACCACTAACAAGTCGAGGAGTCTGAGCCTATTCTGTCCACATCCTTTATCCTCCCACATTTGGCAGTGATGGTGAAGTACACAACATAATTTAGCATACAAAAATGTTTATGAAATCCTTTAAGAAAATTTCGATTTAACTGCCCCATTACAGATGAAGATGGAAAAGACAGGAAGCTTTCCATTCCCAATACATGACTTTCCATGCATGAAGTGAGCTGAAAGCACAAAAAGAAAAGCCTCGCAAACCATAAGAGCAGCATGTTCATTAACCTCTACATGATAATCCTTTTGTAGCTGCATATTAACTAGTTACATATTCATAATCATTTACATTATTTAGAGGACCTTCTATGAAAATTTCCAGGCTATATCCATTAGCCACAATGTTAAAGGTTACAGAAGATAGTCTACTTAATGTTTCCAGGAAGCTTTTTTAATTAGTAAATATGTAAATTGGGCACATATGCTTTTTATGTTTTTTAAAAATAGTCCATCAATAAAACATAGGGGCATATACTGTTTCCATCACCCTTTATCCCCCTTTAAAAAAAAAAGAGAGAAAAATCAATAACACCAATCAATTTTAATTTAATTCTTCTTTGATATAATCTCTCTTGAAGGGATACCAAAGGGTGGAACCAACAACAAACCTTTTCATTTCAGTGGCCAGCATAAAATGAGACCTTTTACAGAAGTGCTAAAATATACCACCTTAAAAATGTTGCAGGCTGCACTTCTGGAACTGAAGTCTATTAAAAGAATAGAGAGAATAAATATTGAAAAACAGATGGAGATCAATTATGTATATGACCTTTATTAGGTCAGTCCCACTGTTTGGATAACAACTGGTCTTATCACAGCAAAGAAACAAATAGATAAATATATAAACAAATCTTTGATTCTTTGCCTTTAATCAAACACACAAAAATAATTACTCTATCTTCCAAACAATTTATATCCAGAGTTACAATTAAAGAATGAAAAACCCTTTTAGGGTAAATAAAATAAATGACCTGCTTGTTTGTACACTGGAGTTCAATTTACCTGGACAGCTAATGCCACCAAGTATGGCTTACTTTTAAGACATCATAGCGCAGTGGTATTAACAAACTCGGAATTCTCCTGTTTTAGGCAAAGAGTGTATGAGTTTGTGAATGCACATGGTTATCAGTGGCTTATCTGCATACTAAAATATTCATTAAACTACTCTTGCAGCAAACTTAACATTACCTAATCATGGGTCTGGTTACTAAAACAGGATCCACTGTCGGAAAATATATTCCATAGTCTTAAAAGAAAGCAAACAGGCAAGTACCTTGTTTCCTTCCTTTCTGCCAAGAGCAAGTTGTTAAAATGCAGTGCTTCTCAAGCCCCTAACCCGCCAGAGCCACACCTGCGAGCTCCACAAGCAGCCTCTGGGGACAGGGGAGAGGCCATCCCTGCACTCCTGGAACCCAAGGGGTAATTCCTGCTGCATTAAACCCAAACCCTCACAGCAAGAGATTATGTGCTTGTTCTGCTCTCGCTGCTACGTGCTTGAGCTATTTCTAGGGATGCCTGTCTTGCTGCTTTTAGGGAATCTCTCGTTTCTAGGTGTCACAAGCAGAGCACAAGGATCAGCTTTAGACCTGTGATCACGTCCTAGGTGTCCCCAGTTCCACCGTGCCAGTGTGATCCCTGGGCAGCTTGCAGGCTAATGACTCCAAATCACCCCCAGGCAACTCCTACCAGCCAGCCAAGGACTTCATTAGCTGACCAAAGGCAGAGAATTCCTTCGGTCTGCAACACGTTCTCTCTTCCCAGTCTAGCTATTTATACTCTACCTTCTCCATGATCTTGCATCCCAAGAGCTCAAACTCTCCTCCATGAATTCAAGTGAGCAGCACTTTGAAAAAGCACTGTACTGATGCTGCAGGCTGAGTTACAACCGCTAACTCTGGTCAGGGCTGGGAAGAGAAGCCAGAGCTCCTAACTCAGCAGCCAGGCACTACAATCACTTCCAACGTTTCCCCGGCAATGAGGACAGGTGAGAAGGATGCTGTACACAAAGCAGATCCTCACCTGCACGTGCCATGGGTCTCAAACCTATTCCACGTTACCCCGGCAGGTCTTTACCCTCCCACAAAGGGGCACTTCTTTCCTGCACCTTATTTTTCCTTATCTGTTGCTTCTGCACATGCTCCCATTACTAATAGCTGAATATAATTCTCTGTGGTGCTTCTGATTAACAAAGTGGTGGCACAAAGAGTTCCATTCTCCTCTCCATTCCCAGACTATGTTGTTTTATTCAGGTACTTCTCCAAGGTGGAGTGCATGCATATGAATGTTTCTCTCTCCTGAGCAGCTGGGCACTGCCTACAAAGGTGCTGGGTTTGGCACACAGAGGGCAGTTCTCTCTCATCTCTTCTGAACAGCAGTAAGACAAGCTGCCAAGTCAGAACCTGATTCACCTCTCAGCTTCTGAAAAACTCTAAGTAACAGAGCTGGTCCTGTATCACCTGCAGGCAGTTTGGGGTACCAACACTAAAACCTGCTGTGAGTCATGCTGTTACATCCGAGTCCAGAGAAGCAGAAACTTCTAAGTTTTTAAGATGAAAGTTAAATTCAATGAAAATAGTGAAAATAAAAATGTCGTCTCAGATCAGGAAGAGGTCCTAAATGAACGAGAGGCCGTTCCCACAGTTGCAGGTATGAAGGTGGCAATGTGCAACACAGCAAAAAAGCAAAGCCTCCCTTTAAACAAACTGCAAGTTAGGCATCTAAAAGGCCAAGCAAACGTCTGCTTGTTCTACATGCACACTTGAGTATTTTGCTTCAAAACTGTGGCTCACAATCTAACTGGTCTTCTGAAATTAGAAACTAGGGACACAGATCTAATCCCAGCTCTGATTCTGTTTCTTCTATATGGCCTTGAGCACATCACAACCTCTCAGTCTACATTTCTTCATCTGCAGAATGGGGATAATAGTATTAACCTACCCACCTCAGAGTGTTTAATGATGATTAATTAATGTGAGAAAAGCACTCTAAAGATGTAAGAGCACTATATAAGTGATAAAGCATTATTTACCACTTGAAAAGTAATCTGAATAAAATCAGATATGCAAGTAATTTGTTTACATGTAGCAATAATATAATTTGTGACTATTTAATCTTGAATTAGTCTCACTTTAAACATCCCTTTCAATCACATTTCCAGTTACTTAGGGAAAATGACAGTATGGAATACTTTTTGCGGAAGCAAAGCAAGTAATGAGGTGGTAATTAAAGTAAGGGTCTAATAAAGTCTAAAACCAATGACTTGCCTTCAGGAGACTGTCCCTGCCATTTGGGAGTGTAAAAATATCTCAGTTTCAACCTAGGTCCTGTTGTTCAGAACCTTCCACCAACGTACACTGGTTTCCTGAAATGCAGATCCACATTTTCAAGGCTCATGATAAATCCAACAGCATTTCCAGCACTGACTTCCTTCAGGTGACTCCAACTCTGCACAGTTCTAAATGTTAAATCTTCCACATCCAAGTATTCACTGCAGTTGATACATGCACATGAGCTGCCTCCATCTGGAAATGTTTGCAGTATCAAAACTCTCTCTGACATGCAACTCCTGCATGAGATTTCCCTCTTCTACCCCAAAACACTAAAATTTTACCCATGAAATAACCAGTTCACAATACCACTTTACATTGCAGAACAACACTAATGGGTGGTCAAATATTTAATCATCTCTTGGTAACAAGGATGTAACAAGCCACGGAAAAAATAAACATTTAAAATGAATTTTCATTTTTTCCTCTAGGAAACTACACAGTACTTGCCTAAAACACAGCAATCACTGATGGAGAAAGACAGAATTAACATTTGTACAATTGTTTTTCCTAAAGCCCCATTTTCAATCAAAAAATGAAATAAAACTATTAAAAATTCTTCAGTCTGTTGGCACACTGTATGATCTAATGCAAAAGGAAGAAATAATTTCTGAGCTCTCATATTCATTTATTAAATCATATTACTCAAAAACACTACATTTCAACAAATTATTAACATAAAACCCCCTTTGGGTGGAAACTTTTCCCTTTTGAAGAAATGTGTTTGGGAAGAATACTTATACTCAGAATAGTGAAGGAAAAGAGAGAAAGAAATCTGAATCATGGCAAACATTTCATTCTAAAGGAAAAAATCTTACTTAGAAATATAGCCACCATTTTTACCTTTCTTTACAAGAAAACAAGTGAAGGCCTACTATTCTTATATTAATTGTGTACACACTTGTGGGTCTTGCAGCTTTGCAGGAAAAGTAGCACATAACTATTATTTATCAATAAATAAATACTAAGTTCTGACCAAAATGATTTCTGGGAAGCTCGAAAACTCTACACAGCAAAAATCCCAAGGGCAGCAGGATGTCTTGTGCTGGGTGAGTTCCATTAACTCTGAACCAACTGAACTGGGGCAACTGAGGAACACACTGGAGTAAGAGCTCATCCTTCACTGGCAGCAAGCCAGCGTCCATGTCCTGTAACTTCATCTTGAGGCAGAGATAAGAACTCAAAACTTTGTATTTTAGCTGAGGTCGGGTAAACGTATTTGTGTGGCTACACCATCCCCAGGCTCGCCCAGGTACCCCGAGAGCAGCAGAGCAGCACAGGCACAGAACTCCCGTGTGATCTAAGCAACCCAACATCTCAAGCAGGTTTTGCAAACTTTGATGGAGTTCATGGTGCAACAACAATGCTGTTAGCAAAACCTAAGCTTAACTAGCTTAAAATTGCCATGAGCTGTGACACCTGCCTCACAGACATAGCTCCAGGCTGTGGTTCAGCTTTCAGCCACAGTCCTGAGTCAACTCAGCATCATCCCTCCCTGGCTCCAGCTACTCAGTTCCACTGTCTCATTCTCCCAGTCCCGACAAAATCTGCTGACAGACATTTGTAACCACATTAGGGATCCACACTGGATGAAAAATAGTCCAGGAAGGAAAAAAAAAAAAAAGGCAAAAAAGGTCAACAGTAAAGTTTGGTTTTAAGCTGGATCCCAGCCCAGTTCACAAATGTGCCACCCCAGAATTGCTGAAAGACTGAAAAAAGCAGACACACACTGAAAAGTTGTTCTAATTTAGGTCATTTGGACAATGCACATGATCATTAATGAAAATTTTGAACAAGTGTCTTAGACTGTTGCTTCTGTGCTGCAGGCTGTGCTAACAGACGAGAGGAACCACAAAACCAGCCCCTGCCCAGGGCCGCACAGCGCCCCGCTGCCCTCACCACACCAACACGGAGCCTTCGTGCACTTGCTGCTCTGAAGGCCTCAAGAGGCAAGCTCTGAGCCAGCATATCCACCTGCAACACCCGAGGCTCAGATTAAAACAAAATACAATTTCACGGTCTCAAAGGATGAAAGAAGAACTTGAAACAAGGAGCACCCAAATGGACCCGGGAAGACAGGTTACGAGCTTAACTGATGGAATGGAGATCTGCAAAGATACTGAAGATGATTCCCAAACAGTACCCTGGTCACTGCATCTACTCACAGCTCTAAGAGCAGCACAGTTCAGTAACGTTTAAATTTTGTGCACGTAATCTCATCTACGCAATTTAGTTACCAATGAAGTCGGACACACACGGGCTTGCCCTCCCCAAAATAAAGGCAATGCTCTTTAAACTCTTTTGTGAATAGTCTCCTTCAATCACCATTACAAAACCTACTGAAGATCTGTTAATTTATTTCACAACTCTTGACACTATATAAACTAGTGGGTATTTAATTCATACTAATAAGAACATGGACAAACACTGACTAAAAAAGTAAAAGTGATGATCAATTGACACTGGAGGAACAGTAAGTACTCCATAAAAAGCTTCCAGATAATGACTGAATTAGCCCTTCTACTTGAAAGCAGCACATGAGAAAACATTAGTGGAACCACTGGACCAGGTGGAGTGTATGTCATCACAAGTTTCCAAAAAGGTAATTGTCCAGGTACCTTTTAAAAAAGGAATATGGCAAATAAAGCTTCACACAAGTTATTTTTAAAACAAGCACATCAAACCAAGCTTCAGACATTCTGTTCCCTTTTCTCAAACAGTTATTGTGCAAAATGAAGTCATGATGCACTGGTGGCTCATACCCAGGCTTCCTCTGGATTCTGTGAACTTGGACATAGGCTGGAAAAAGCGCAAACCATGGGAGACACTGCACTGGAAAGCACATCTGAGTCTCATCTGTGAGTCCACAGGCAAGCACTTCCAGATTTCCAGAGGCTCCTGCAGCAGCATGGAGTGTACAAGACCCTACTCAGCCTCACTGCTCTTTTTCAGACTGCAGGAACAGCTCTAAAACTGCCAAGCTGCTGATTTCATAGCACAGATATTACTTGGAAAAGACAAACAGAAGCAGTCAGCCCCAGAAGTAAATCATATGAGAAAACAATTTAAAAGAGTTTAAGTTTAGGATTCCGTGATTTGTTCCTCTATAACCCACCTACAAGGTGTTTAACTGTCAAAAAACTAAGTACCCAGGATCTTGAAAATCATTTGGAAATTAGAAGATCATACAGCTCTACCATTTAAATTCATAAAAATTAAGAATATGTCATTATGCACAATGGCCAATGAGTTACAGTAAGAGCTGCACTCAATCTAATTGTGCTTTGCTGTCATGATGAGTGACAGGAGAGTCACTTCCTTGTCCTAATTTTCCTAAAAGGAAAATAAAAAAATGTGTTTATCAGTGCAACATCAAAAAAAAAATTCATATTGCCATCTAATACTGGAAAATCCTTTAGATTCCCCATGCCTGTGTCTGCACTCTGCAAATGTCTCTTGGGTCTCATTGGTTCTGTAATGTCTCCCATTACACGTATTGTCATTGCATTGCTCAGAAACTATAGAACATATCATCCCACTGTAAATTCACTGTCTACACAAGTCTTTCCAAATCATACACATCTGACTTGTCAACTTCCCATCAGTTAGTAATCCCAACCCACCTGACTGCAGGAATAAATGTATATCAAGCACTATGTTTAAATGCAGGCCCTATAGCATGAGAAACCTCCTATTTAAATATTCATTTTGTAATTTCTGTACTAACTTTCCATAGATTTACTGCAGTATTTTCAGCTAACATATATTGCTTTTTTCAAGTAATCCATGATACATACATTATACTCTTCTTACAGAAATATTCAAAACTTTACGCAGGCATTGTGCTTCCAATTATGGTCTTTATCATGAAAATTACTAGATATTCTTCTATAATTTATCCCCAAGATACACATTCTAAGTCATGTTTTTATACAAAGTGCCTTTAGCAGGAGCACTGAAAATTGCTTTTAACAGTTTGGTCTTACTATCACCACAAATTAACAAGATGAAATCTGTCCAACAGGCAAAGAGTCCTAAACAAGAATTAAAATTACTTTTCACCAGGGGTCCTAAACCTGGAAGTTGCAGCCTTCATCCGATTAAAGACAGAAAGTCATGAACATCCTGTTCTTTCAGTATTTTTAAGCAGGAAGGAAGCCTCAGTTCACAAGTTCTCCAGGGCAGCTCCTTAGCACTTAAAAGCTCAAACGCATAGCTGAACCAGGGTTGTGCAGGGGCCTGGGTGTTAAAATAAACCACCACAATTCAAATACTATCTTTAATGCTGCAGATAGGTACTGCTGTATTCCACAATTCCACTAAAGGTTGCCTTCAGATTAATGGGAACAAATAGGTTTCCTTATACTTAACCAAGCGTCACTGGGACAGCTTGATTTAATCCCAGTAATTGAAAGAAATGTATTTTGCTGCTTAAATGCCTGTATATAGAGATATCATTCTGGATAAGTAACTTTACTATTTGCTATGATCCTCAGACTACAATTACTAGTTTACTGAAGTACTGGATAACTAATTCTCCTTCATCTTTGTGAGACCAAATCAGAAGCCTTCTTTTTGTGGGAAAAATACGGATCTCCGAGAAGAGGCAGCTAAAATGAAAAGACCTCCTCCATTTTAAAATACAATATTTTCATAACTGAAAATACCGCTGTAATCCAATTATATATATTCATTGCATAGAAGGAAAGTCTACTATATCTTCATCATGACATTCCATTGTAACCAAGATATGTAGTTCTTTAGTATAATTTCATATTAAAGCTGAAGTGTTCCATTTTTTTCAGCCAATTTGCAGAAATTATGTAAAGTTTCCCTATGATAAAATATAACTTTGGTACATCAGCCTAACAGAGGCTTAATTAATGGTCTCCTGGGCCTCTTTTCCACTGGAGCAGATCTGTTTAAGAAGAGTCTTAAACTTGCTTATAGAGGGGTCTTACCATGAACTGGGAATAATTCTCTGTGGCTAAGGCAGACATGTGCTTACACATTAGGCCTGACACTAATGTACCAGGGAAATTATTCTTCACCAGATTCCACCACCTTGAAAATTAACCGAAGGAGCCCAAGCAGACGAGTTCCTATCACCAATTATTGGCATAATGGGTTCCTGCCCGTGCAGAACAGATGATGTGGAGTATTCCAGCAGACCCTCTTACTGTTCATCCACATTAACGGTCAGTTGGCCACGCAGGTCTTTTAGCAATGACCAAATGATTATTCAAAAGCAGACGTTTATGTGCACACAATATTCCAGACAAGGCACATTTTTATACTACATAAATGTTACTCACTTTTCTTAACTAAACCAGCATGTGACAAAATACAGGCTGAAGATAAAATTTTCCATTGTAACTGAGGAACTCTAATGTACATCTTAAAATCTGCTTAAAAAGTTTTTAATCACATGAGCAGAAGACGTGAAAGGTCCACAGACCGGGCAAACGTATTTGTGTCAGTAACACCCTGCACATGACCAGAAGTCACTTCCACAGTGACTCCCGCACCTACACAGAGCTCACTGCAAGGCTGGAACCTACGAGCCCCAGATCGCACTCCTGAAGTTTTCTGGGCCCACTTGAGTTAGATCATGAGAGTAATCTACAGGAAAAAGTATCCTGAGTTTTGTGCTATGGTCTCAGGTGGAACCAGCCTCTGAACTCTTGGGAATAATTTCTACAGAAGAGTCTGGTTCTTTGAAACCAGTTTCAGATACAACCAATGATTTTTACGGCAAAGTCATGAACAATTAAGTTTTGATACACGCTCTCTTCAAGCTAGCCCAGGAGCACGATGGACCCCGGGATGACGCAGGTCACAGACACGGCTGGGCCCTGCGCGGGCAGCTTTGAAGGCGTGAGTGTTCCGGAGGCCGGAAAGAACAGGGAGAGGCGTGAAGAGGACAGAAACACGGGTTCATGGGCGCGCTGGTGCCCACGGCGGGCTGGGGGAGCACCGGGGCAGGGGGTACGGACAGGACCTCCCCTCCCGCCGCCTCCCGGCCTCGCTCGCCGCCGCCCCGCGGGCGGTGTGTCCCCGGGGCGCTGTGTCC
>VYZQ01069030.1:0-13793 GCA_013400655.1 Mystacornis crossleyi
CCTTCTCAACCCCCAACAATGTGTTACCAGCTCCAAAAAGGGCTGCTTTCCACTCCAACTATGTGGGACACACATGGGAAGTTTTACCTTGTCAATAAATCTCTGAATATTTCTGTTTCCTGCCCCAAACCAAGACCTCAAGAGACAGTTTCAGGGAACAGTCTCAAAGGCAGCCCAAGAAGTCACATCCAGTCTACCCCTCTTTTCTACTAGGCCTGTCACCAAATACTAGGCTTATCAAGAGAAGATACTAAGACCCACTGGGCAAAAGCAGCACCCTCTCCAAACTCCTTGTGGTTCACTTTATCTTCTGTTTTAACCTGTCTGTGGTGTCATTACAAGTTATTAGAGACTCTAATACCCTGATAGCGACTCCCACCTTGGACCAGTCAAAGCTGGTAACACCTTCTCTACTTCAACTACGCTCCACTGTGTGACGAGTGCAGACCCAGAGGAGACCCCTCCGTCAGTGGTGTGGCAGAACCACGACAAAACCCAACTGAACTCTTGGACTCCTTGCACAAAAGACTGTGCAAGAGAGTGCAAACATTCCATATCAGAAAACAGCTTTTTCCTGCTTCACCTTTTGCCTTCTTCTAGGCAGCACTGCAGACAGTGGCATTAAAGCAAATCTTGTACATAAAAAGGAAAGGAAGAGATAAGAGTGAAGACAACTTGAGGAAGGAACATTCTGTGCTGAACAGAACCAACATATTCAAGAAGAGATTATGCAGTAGCAAGAGATAGAGGTATCTGCACAGAATCATGTTTTGCTGTAGAGAACTCATCAAAATCAGAATGACAGAAGCAGAACAAGATCAAAGTTAAATCAAGTTGAGGGCAGAACACCAGTTTTAAAAAGTGATTCCAACAGCTGGTAAGAACCAGCCTTTCTGATTACACAAGATGTTTAAGGTCTTCTTCAAAACTCAAGCCAGATGTAGACACTGGATAAAGGTCAACAGGACTGAAGGAAGAGGGAACTGGATTTCCATGGCCATCCACAGCCTTCCTACCAAGTCAGGCAGTGTGTAACCAAGGCACACTTGGTTACTACACAGGCATGGTCTGAGACCTTTCAGTTCATGTTTTCCACACGCTGGTTTTCAAAGTACGACTGTTAGGCAACAGCAAAGTTTTAAAGTCTGCAAGATAGTGCTGTGCTGCCCAAACTATTGCCTTTCAACAGATATGACAGATGCATTAATGATTACTATGATAATTCCACAGAGACATTTTCATAAATCCATAACACAGCAAAGCAAAAGCAACAGTGGAGGACCACCCACCTAATACTGCCAAGCTCAAACAGCACTGATGTCTTTACAGAAAATTCAAGCTGGGCAAAGAGGTGTTTTAAGAGTTAGCTTAAATTTGAGAGAATAGAAGAGATTGTTCCATACAGCTAAGATGATGAACTAGAAATTGCTTCATCCATTGCAAACACTGCTGCTAAATGGGAGCTTAGTAATGTCTTGCTCCATATTTGGGTCCAAACATGAAAACTCCGGAAATTTTACTGACAAGCTTATAAGTAAAAACTATTTCCTAGAAAACAGGAAAGGCTTAGGAGACAGCTTTAGCACAGTGACCCAGAAAATAATAGGTATGAGACACCGGGTTAGAAAGTGAGATAGTGGCAGCACCCAGACACAGAAAGGAGGGAACACAAAGGCACCTGGCAGAGAGACGGCTGTTTACTCAATATTTGCAAATGCAGGAGATGCCACAGATAGATGAAAATTTAAAATTTTTCCATCAACCACAAAGGTCTTTCTACATCAGTCTGCATCATTCAAAAACTTGTGACTGGTAAGGAGGATAACACACACATAACTGCCAAAAAAAAGATTAAACATCACTTGCCAGAGTGCTTGCGATGAGCCCAGGCTCACTGTACCAGAGGTGACACATTAACTATCTAGCTTGAGAATAGAGTATGATCTCCTTCTCAGAAATGCAAGTTAAAGTCACATACTACTGAACCAGAAACTCACTTTTGTCCATGAGACATCTCCTTGGTGGTTAGAGGAGACAGCTGGCTGAGCAGTTTGCAAGCCAAACTAGAGCTTACAGGAACACAGACTAAGGAAAGAAGTCAATTTTACTTCCATGTTTCAGATGCAAGCTAGGACAACTGGTATCCCTCCACCACTAGCAAATCCATTTTATTACCAAACAAAACAAGAGCAGCACACTGGGAAGCAGAGGGTTGTGCAAAACCTCTGGGAGAAGATACTTCAAGACTGCAGGGCTATTTCAAGCTTTTCACATGAGCTGAACCTGCTGTGGAAGCCCCAAGTGTTTCCATGACCTGACAGAGACGTGCTGAGGCTGCTGCAGCCCTGTGTTTCCCTGCTGTGCATTCCAGGCCCTGCCTTAGCCTAGTGCTGGCATTTGCTGGATCCCACTGAGCTATCCAAGAAAAACAAACCAGTCAAAGGTTAACCCCGAAAGGGAAAAGTTGTTCGATTTTTGGCCAGCGCAACTCCGTGAACCAGTTTGTGGTGGGGCCAGAGGAAGGCCTACAGGCCCTGGGATGGTACAGGAGAATCACATCAGCCCTGACGAAGGCTGATCAACCTCAGTGGCTCAGAACTAGCAGGTAACTGCTGTAATGCATATGCATGGCATGCCTATGTTTTGTGGCAGGATCACAGTTTTAAAAAACCAGGAACATTTAACTCAAGGGACCAAGATAAATGGCACCTCTAAGAGATTGAATCAATATGGGATGGAAGGCAGCCAAGCAGCTGTACCAATGGAGCACACGCTCCCTGGGAGCGGAAGCCTTTAACAACACAGTGATACAATGCTGCTGGTTTGAGACTTCCAGATACAACCAAATCCATTTCATTCAAGAAATACAAAACACAGCAGGCACAGGGCTGAGAGTAGAAAGCTGGTCTGAGAGCTCCCAGGTCTGGAAGAATACCAGCATTTCAAATGCCGCTCATGACCAGCGGGTACTCACGTGATAAAGTCCAGAAAACTCGCCAGGGGCTCATACGCATGGTTCCTCATGTGACGGAACTCCACCACCATCTTCTCCTTCAGCTTGTCATCAATGACAGACACGGTGAGCGGGGAGGCTTCATTGGCCAGGAAGTTCCCATAGTCTGTGCTCTGGAGGTGCAGTTTCAAGTCTGGAAAAGGAAGAATAATTCCACTCTAGAGGGTTTTGGGCTGGGTTTGGAGTTTTTTTCAGCATAGCCAAGAAAGCTCTTGCTCAGCACTTCTCTAGGCACTCTCTTCTCTGAAAGATAACCTAGACAAAACCCATGTGTTAAGTCATACACTTATATTTGTGCTCAGTTTTATCATGGACAACCCAAATGCAGGAAAAGATCAGTGTTTCACCATATCAGCCTTGCCCTATCTTAAAGACAAATCTGTGATACCATCTGTGTAACTGAGCACACACTGGTGCCAGCTGTTCACTGTGCTAGGTCAAGGTGGAAAATTACAGATTTTGTGGGAGGTATTTGGTAGAAATCTTGGGGGAGAAAAAAAAATAAAATCACTTAAGCACTCCATCTAGCCAAAAGGGCTCTCTGGTTGCAGACTTCTCTGAAGAAATCACAACCAAGAACCTAACTGCACATACAGCAAGTCTCTCCAGATACTAGTGATGTGGAGGCATCTGTAAAGTTTTCAAAGCCAAAAAGACAGAAATAGCAACTTAGAAATTATAAAACATCTTGGTCTTACATTATCAAAGTAGCCCAGCTAATTGTGCTGGTAAATAGAAGTCAGGCATTAATAGGTAGAGAGGGACTAGTGAAGATGAAGGCCATTTAAATTCATCACACAGGGTAGGCAATCCCTGCCCAGGATGGAAGAACATGCTCAGAAGTCTTCCCCTTCTCCAGTTTCAAGCAGAGGAAAGCTTTGTTTCCTCTGTTACCCCTGCTGCAGGTCAGGTGCCCATCCAAGCTGCAGTCCAGGCCAACAAGCAACCACAACATGCTGAGTTCTGTCAAGATAAAAGCCCTGTTTGAGCCAAAAGCATTTAAGCGTCTCTATGGAAAAACTGAATACAGAACTAAGGAACATCATATAATTCTACTCCTCAAAGCTCTACTAGTTGCACTGGTACACAATGTTCATCTCCCTTCAGCTTCACCTCAGAGGGCCAGTTAGGCAAGCATCCTCCTAGGGATTCAAGATCTTTATGGCATAAGGAGAGGAACTGGAAGCATTGAGTCAAACCAGATGTGAACACACCATCCAGAGAAAACAAAAAAAGACACTTCTCTCTGATTTTTCTGAAGCAGCAGCACTGAGGCTGCCTTTCCCTTCCACTGAGCCATACAAGTCCTCAGCATTACGGCACAAACATCCATGGCACCAAGGTCAGAGCAAAGACTCAGCCTGGTTTGAGGAGTTTGATCTTTTAACATTACACCCAGGCAGGGCACGAGCTGGAGAGCTCCTCCTCAGGCTCCAACTCGAGCTTGTGCAGTGTGATACTGTTCTCAGCCCAAGGGATGCAGGGGTCAAACAGCTTCCAAGCCAACTGACTCTTCTGGGTATTCCCAAGGAAGTCTAACAAAGATGGTTTTGACCCAGCATTCTTTAGTTACGAAGATGTTCCCACTGCTCAGTGTTGCAGGAAACAGAGTTTATAGGGAAGGAAAATAAAGGCCAGAGACTTAAATATCACTCAGTGTGTCATGTTTCTCAGTGGTTGGCACGAGAGTTTTGGGGGCACTTGTAGAAAGGAGGGGATTCTGCCCCTCCAGTCTGCTCTGGTGAGGCCCCACCTGCAGCACTGGTGGAGTGTGCAGCATCCACCTCTGCTGTTCTCAGCACAGGAAGGACATTGAAGTGTTGGGAAAAGGTCCAGAAGAAGCTACAAAGATAATTCTAGGGATAGAGCATCTCTCCTATGAGGAAAGGCGGAGAGGATTGGAATTGTTCAGCCTAGAGAAGAAAAGGCTCTAGGGAGAGTTTATTGCAGTCTTTCAGTACCTGAAGGGGCTATAGGAGAGCAGAGCGCTGAAGAGGTACTTTTAACAAGGGCATGGAATGACAAGACAAGGAGTAATGGCTACAAAGTGAAAGAGACTAAGTTTAGATTGGAGATCAGGAAGACATTCTTCCCTGGGAGGGTGGTGAGGCACTGGCACAGCTTGCCCGGAGAAGTTGTGGATGCCCCATCCCCGCAATTTTTCAAGGCCAGATTGGACAGGGTTTGGAGCTGGTCTGGTGGAAGGTGTGGCTATCCATGGAAAGGGGTTTGGAACAAGACAAGGGTCTTTAAGGTCCCTTCCAACCCAAACCATTCAATGATTCTATGAATCCTGGATGCAGCAAAGACAGCTCCCCCTCCAGCTACACACATCAAGGCTGAAGCAAAGCAGAGATCTAATCTAGATCTCTGTTCCCCAGGTTATCTGCAGCTGAACAGCTGTGGTTTATTCTACCAAATCATGGTCAACTTATGATCACACTTACAAGAGAGAAGACATTGCCTGGGTAACTCAGTGGAGTCTACAACATGAACCTTGCCACAGAATCAAACACCAGATCATGCCAGAACTTGGAATGTCCCTCACCTCCATGCAGCCTGCACAGGATTATTACTGATAGTAATCACTTCCTAAAGTCTTCAAAAACCCCAGCTCATGGGCAGCACCCTGTGTGCAAAGGGTTCTGACCCATCTGTTCTGCAATTGCTTGATTTCTGAAAGATAAAATAGTTACAGAGGGGAAATCTACCTGAACTACATCTTAATGAGTTTTTGTCCCACTTTTTAAAGCTCTTGAATTATGAGCTTTGGAGTCTGAGCGGAAATTAAGTTCCTGACAGGTCAGGACTTTACTGGTTTGCTTTTAGCAGAAACTAGAGAACATATGGAGCGAAACTGATCAATAGTATGTTCAGTGAATACGAAAGAAAAGGGCCTGGTAAGTATTACATCCATAAACTCAGATTGCAAGGGAGGGCACAGGGAACTGCAGTAGTTGCATTCATATACCTCCAAACTGCCTTTTCCTGTAGTTGTGCAGAGCTCTAATGGAAGCTAAGCCTGCCCAAAAAGGCATGTGATGTTGTTTTGCAGCTATACAGGACCTTGGAGAGGAAGCAGCTATTGCATACCCTACCAGATCTGCCTTCAGTAGGGAAGCTGCCAAAGCTTGTTTCCTCAAGTCCAGCACCACTGGTTTGTTTTGGTGTCATCACAACCTGAAACTCCGCTTCTGAAGCCCCAAGCAACTGCTTTGCTATCCTGTCACTTGATGCTACAGATTCAGTGACACAAAAAGAAGAGTTTGCTGCACTTCCAGGAAGTCAGAGCTGCACTGCATCTGGACCAGAGGCACACAGGCTGCACATTGTGCCTTGTAGGTTTTCCTTCAGCAACTCTGAGCAAGCTCCCATGAGTTGCTTGGCTGGAACATTTTGCTCTGCTCCATGAAGGGGTTGTCCCCCCAACTCCACTGCCCAAGAGCCAGCACATTATGTTGCAACTGGAATAAGGGCCATGTTTATATAACACTTGGAATTAATTTTTACAAGGAAGGCCAGCCACAAACTGCAGAACTAAACTTTTCTGAATCTCTTAGCATCCAAGCAGACAAAATGGAACATATTTTCCAAAAATTGGACCGGATTTATGAACCCTGACTCAGTGCATCCACAGTGTATCAGTGCTTTACACTAGCCTGTCCTCCTCCAGCTGCTGGGCCAGTCACCAAGCCTCAGCAAGGAGGGTTTGGGAGCTTTTAATAGGACTATTCACATGTCAAGCTTCTCAGATGAGAGCAAACTCATCCCGTGGTTTCACAAATCTGCTGCCAGAAGAGCTGTCCCAGTAGCACAGTGACTAATAAATGGACCCACTGCTGAGCAAGCCCCAAGCTCTCCAAAAGCTCGGGTTCCTAACACAAGCTTAGACTGAGCTGGAGTTGGCCTCTGGCAGCACGAGCAGCACCTTGGCAGGGGCAGCTGCCAGAGATCCCACACGCTGCATGTTGATAAGACACTGGCTGCAAGGCTTTTGCCGTGCCTCTTCCCCAGCTGCTGCTGAAAAGAACCTAGAGCCCAGCCCCTCCTGATGAGCTCCTTCAGATACTGACCAACAACAGCACACGGCCTCAACCCAGTGATTGATTTTAAAAGATACATTGGCCTGTTCAGGCATTTTTCCAAGCAGTTCACACACTTTATGTAACAGACTGAGCCAGCATTTGGCACCAGAGCACTTGAATGACCACAAAACTTTTGTTCTCTCTCCTCCCCCGCAAAACCTAGGAAATTACAGCCAGGTCACAGCTCCCAGAAAGCTGCCTCGTGCAAGAACACAACCATTTGTCAGAATGACAGCCTTTTTCAGCTGGGTAGGGTAGTGCTTGAGATTACCATGACATGTAGTTACAGCCACCTCCTATCAACTCTCAGATCAGGCCCTCTAGTTTTCCATGCAGCTGCCCGTACGCAAGCCACAAACACAACCAGAGCTTAATTCAACACGCTGCTGTGCCAACACCTTGACATTTCAGATGACATCTTCACAAGAGACTTTATATCCACACTAATGCAACTATCCTCTCCTGCAAGTTTGCTTTGACATAACAAGGAACCAAGCCATTAGTCTGTCAGACATCTGTCAGACAAAGCCTTTCCTGTAAGCCCGGCCCAGACAGAGTGATCCATGGCCCCATCAGCTCAGACTTCCAACCCTTCCTTCTTTCCTGCTGTAACTGCATTGCAGAGCTCTGAATCAAGTTAAGGGCTCAAGCACTTCCAGGCAAGGACTGATCTGTTTTCTCACACACAGGCATAGAATCAGCTTCCGCAACTTCTGAGCTGAACTGATGTTTTCACAATAGTTATCTGCTGTAACCCCGACATCTTCCTCCAGAGCACCTGGGGCCATCACTGCCTATATAAAAAATTAAAATATCATTTGCCGTCTCCCAGGCTGGAGCCAGTAACGCAGCTGAGGCATTACATAGCAGTCTGCAGATGAGCTACATCGCCCACATCTCCCTTCAGGAGACTGCAGTCATTACCATTTGCCTTGTTGCTGTTTGTTTAGTTTGTTTATAGCCACATCAGACACTCCTGAAGCTGATTCTCTGAAATCTCGCTGAAGAAGAACTCAAGAGACCCTTTGTTCCCTGCAGAATTTAAGACCTTTCCTGTGGTTGCACACCACCAGCGGTGACGTGCTACCTCTTCTCTGTTGTCAGGCAGCAAATTCATCTGGGCCACAGTTAGATACACAGATGCATCATCTTTGGCTCTTTCCTCCATCAGTATCTCACTTCTGACTTTTCACCAATTCGAGATGCCCTCAGCACCAAAGAGCAGCCTGTGTTTCTAGCCCATCCCTTCCTGGGGCAGAATTCACTCCACTCAGAGCTTCAAACCCAGCACAGCCAGGTCATGTTCCATTGGGAGCCGTTCAACCAGGCAGCCTTTTCCTAATCTGTCCAAAAGGCAAGGTAACTCCTCCTCATCTGCCTGCATTCCCAATAAGTTTTTTTGCCCCCTCCAAAAGCAGACTGCTCTAAAGTCACTCTGTAACCTCCGAAGTCCAGCGCAGGACATCAGCCCAGCACCTGGTGCAGGGGCTAAGGGAGGGGCAACAAATCACTCAGAAACTAAAACAAACAGGGCAGAAAACAGTCTCATGCTGCAGGAGCCGACAGCTGAGGAAAAACAACAAGATGAAAGCACTGACAGGCTGCCGAGCAGCAATACCTGCCAGGAAACCCAGACACCATCATCATCTAACAAGGGGCAGGACTCAAACAAGGGCTGAAGCTGCACCAGTACGGGAGAAGCTGACCTCAGCTGCTGCTTGAAGTTTAGCTAGGAGGAGCTATGAAGCAGGTCTCTGCCTGGTAAAGGAGGCCAGAACAAACAGCAAAGAGCCTCCGCTGAACCCTGCAGGAAGCCAGTGACCACAGTGTTTGTTTGCCACCATCATCTAGCAGGCTGTGGAAGTGCTATCTTTCTTCCAATAAATTATGTTTTCCTGGAGCTTGTTTTAACAGGACAGTTGACGAAACAGCCGCAGACAGCGGTTATACCCATACAGGATGCAGGACAAAGGAGAAGGACAGCATTTTGGACACTGCTCTGTTGCTGCACGAGCAGTCAGCATTCAGAGGACAGGAATGGTCTGTACACTCCTCAGGTCTGACCTGCCTGTACACTCCGACTCTTCTGGCAGGAGAAAGCCCTTGCAGTCAGGGAACAGTCCTGCTGCACAGTCCCAGCACACTGGGGTCAGCTTTTCACACTGGGCTCCAAGATGTCAGGAGAGTGACAAATCATCTTTGTGTGAATGACAATGAAAGGTCCCCACCACATTATGGCTTGGCTTCTACACCCCCCAAGTTCAGACTGAACCACTCTCGGAGTTCAGGATGGATCTAAGCCTGGTTACACTCTGGGACCATCAAGTGGTCTCTCCTTGCTTGGTAGGACAGTAAAGGAGCTGCACAGGAAAGGATCTATGCTGTTCCCCCTACAGCCAGGAGAATACCATGAGATCCATCAAAAGCACTCTTGAAGTCAGTCTGGAGCTCTGCAACAACCCTATATAAGAGAGGACACATGGCCCATGTGGTTATGCTGAAAGAGAAGCCCAGCTCCAGACTTCTGGGGTCTAAATTCCATGACCACAGTGATAAAATGGAAAAGAGACGGGTAGCACAGCCTCTTCTGCTCTTCTCTCAGTGAAAGGAGATGTGCTGAACATCTCAAAGCAATAGCAGCCTGCGGGGGAGAAAAAAGATCCTTAGGACAATGAAAACAAAAGCACATACTGCAGTCAGCCTGGTGTGCAGAAGACAAACTCCGTGGACAGACCCCATGCCTCCATGTGCACACCACTGTTTCCATGGCATCCAAGTTCCCAGCTGTGCCAACTGCATGGCTAAGGCACAAGCACCCAGAGTGGTGGTGCTGGAAATGCACAGTGTCTGGAAGGCCTCTCCCAGAAGAAGCCCACAAGCTTGAGCCAACTCTCCACCACTCCTCAGCCTCAACTAGAAGGTGACATGTTCTGCTGCTGGATTTCACCCACCAATCACCTCTACAACACTGGCAGGTCAGAAAGAAAGCAGCTTTCTACACTGTTGCTGTGGAAGCAGGAAGAAGCAGTAGCAATAGGAGGCTCAAGAACACTGACCTAAGGGTAAAGACATTCCTGGTGCAAGATGCTTTTGTGCATTTCTTGGGCTCCACATGCTTTTTGCAGAAGGGAGCTTTGCAGACCAACAGTAAGCCAGTTGATAACCTACATTCCAGTCCCAGACTGAACTCTGCTGCTTGAAAGCATCACCACTGTTCAACTGCATCAACAGCTTTTCATTCTCCTGACAGAATATCAGACCTCCTACAGGGCATCACAACTCGGGAAGCTGTAGACAGCTCACCAATCTTTTGACAGTAGAAATCTGGGTGACTCATGAGTTTGGTTGCCCCAAACAGATTCCACTCAAGCACAGATCAACGCTCACACCACTGGAGCAGAGGAAAGCAGCTCCAGGTCCTTCACTGACACCTTGTGTCAAAAGCAGGAACTGGCTACAACAGCGACCGCCAGGCAGGTTCCAAACGCTCCCAGCTCAGGTGTACAGCATAGGGCCTCTGGCTGAGAAACAACCGGAGCACCAGCACTTTTAGAGCTGAAAGTAGGGATTAAACGTGTTATTGCTAAAGGGTTTAAGAGAAAGCTTAAGCCAAAACAGTTCTCACACACACCCCCTCAATCCTGGACATGTTTTTCTGCACTTCTTAAGGCCAGCTCAGGAGCCTGCCTGACCACAGACAGGCCATTTGGCTCTGTTTCTGACTCAACAAGAAGGGAGAGCTTGGATCAGGTTACCTTGTGATCAGACAAGCAGAGACAACAGAGGATCACACAGAAAAGCATGATTTCCTCCCTTCCAGCAGCACTAAACTGCCAGCCTAAGTCCTCAAGCAGAGAAGTCAATCCTTTTATGCTTCCAGACCAATCGAGGCACACCAGACGGAGCAGCATTTCAGACCCAGAAGCACAACATCCTCCAAGCAGCCAGATAGCCAATTCCCAGAGCCAGACCCAGAACAGCCTTGGTCCTTCAGGCTTTCTGCATGGCCAAAGCAAACACTTGCTCCAGGACTGGGACTAACTGCAGAGCCAGACATGCAGGAGGCAGCAGCGAAGACAAAACAGAGAGTAGAGAAGAATGTATCAGTAATTTATGCCCTGGTACTTATTTTGATTGCTAATACATCAGCCACTGCCTGGATTTAGTGCAGACGAGCATTTGTGAGAGAAAAACACATTAAAAGTCTGTGGAGCACAGAAAACAAGTAATGAATTGGGAAAATCAGCACTAAAAGGGCAGAAGAAAGAAATGGTTTGAGCAGAGACCTATATAAGTAATAAAGAACAATGCTTCTTCGAAGGAAAATCCCTCTCCAAAAGCATGCTAAGCAGGAGCACAGCGAGCCAAGTGAAGGAGGAACAAGACTGGCAATGAATTTGGAAGAGCCTTAAGGTTCTGAATGAAGCGTGACCAGGAGCACAGCAGTGGCTGCCACCAGAGAGCTGCTGGGGGCAGAACAGCAACAATACCACGACAAACATATGGGAACTCCAACGTGACTCATTCCAAATGCAGCCAGCACCACTCCAAGAGAGAACTAGGTTTAAGCAGCTTGGTTCAGAAAGCAAGAAACGGAGAGAAAAGAGAAGTTCCAAATACAGAAAGACTCCAACGAGGAAGTTAATTGCAGGAAAGGTAAAAAAGTCACAGTTCAGGGCATGCTGAGACGTGCGACTACCAAGAGAGCAGAAGTAACTCCTACTGCTCTCTTTCAGGCCCTGGGCTCCACAGCAGGAATGACAGTGACTGCTGCAAGCAAAGAGCTGCAAAAAAAAGAAAAGTGGAAAAGGAGTTTCTGTCCTAAGTAAAAACATCCTGGGAATTTCTAAAGGTAGAGACTGGGGCACAACACAGCACTCTGTTCCCATTCTGTTGTTACCTGAAGTGAGCAGATCCAGGTAACTTGCATCCAGGGTTCAGCTGGCCAGGGATTCATCTAGACAGTCAATGTCAATTAACTGCTCAGCAATGACTGTCTAGATAAAACTGATGCTTAACTAATATTTTTAGAAGAAATGATGATCCAATAATTATAGTTCCACTGATCAAAACAACCAACATCTCTGGATACATGTGTTTCTAGTTTATTTCAAGACAGGCCTGGTTTTAATCTTTGTGATTTGTGATCCATGTTCTGGACACCAAAGAGGGAAAACTACTAAGCAGGTCACTGATCAGAGGAACAGTTTAGCACCAACTAATTAAGGTGATGAGCTGACCACAGGTGATCATAAAATTACAGAATAGTTTGGGCTGAAAGGGACCTTTAAAGGCCATGTAGTCCAACCACCTGCAGTGAGCAGGGGCATCTTCAATTAGACCAGGTTGCTCAGAGCTCCATTCAGCCTGGCCTTGAATGCTTTCAAGAATGGGGCATCCACCACCTCTCTGGGCAACCTGTGCCAGTGCTTCAACGCCCTCATTGTAAAAAACAAAACCCTCACAGTTCTCTGAGTTTGTACACACTGATCTAGAAAAAAAAGATAATGGCTGGAAATCAGAATTAGCCTCGAAAGAGATCTCAAGATCACAGGCAACATGCAATTCACTCAGATATGCACTAGATTTTTTTCCACTAGTGATCCTTCAATAACAGCAGGTACTTTTCTAGGTGACCTGATCTCCTTAAAAACTAATCACGGGTATCAGGGATCTTAGATTATGCCAATAATCTTATTTCAGGCTTTTAAAAGGCTTCCTGCCCTTTAGTGAGTGACGGCACAAAAAAGTCTCACCAGCAACACCTGTCAAAACCCACCAGGCTCCAAACACCCGCAGGGCACAGCTACACGGCCACCTCAAGAAAGCAGTGGGAGCCCAAGGTCCCTTAAACCGCTGTATCAGCTGCTGCAATCACACGGCCGGGCTGACCGGGAAACTGAGTCAGCTGAGGCGGGCTGGGGGGACAGCACGGGACACCAAGTGCGTCCTCAGTCATGGGGTGAAGAGGGAACAGCACTTCATAAACGCCGCTATCGGCTCTTTTCCCCACTGCCAGGCAGCCCCTCGCCTCCCCACAGCCTCCCACCGTCTCCCCTCAGCCCACAGCCCGGCCATTCCCCTCAGGATGGCGGGGAGGGGGGGCTGTTCCCGATCGCCTCAGGCCTCTATCACCACTCACCCTCTAGGCTCTCGCACTGCACCAGGTTGACGTAGTCACCTTGCCGGAGTACCCCTGCTTTAAAGCCGCGCACTAGCCCTTCCAGGTACCCGTTATCCACGTTAAAATAGAGCTCCGGGAAACACGACATGGCGGCGGCGACGAGACGGGAGCGCTACCGCCCGCCGCCTCACGTGACCCGCGGTGGGTCACGTGGCCGCGGCCCCTTCCCGGCAGCCATTGCGAGGCGGGAATGGCCTGAGGGGATGGCGGCCGCCATAACCCGTGCCCGCCGTACCCCGGCTCCGGCCGCCCAGCGACAAGCGTGAGTTTCCCCTTCACTACATCTAAGCCACCATGAGCGACAGGGGCAGAAGAACACAAGCAAAGCTCGCAGTGTCGCCTCCTGCTGAGACACTACTTCTACTAGTCAGGAAATTCCTAGCCAGGTAAAGGGCTCTGTAGGAGCTGCTCTGTTAAAAAGAAAAATAAAATAATTTTATTTGATTTAGAGGTGTTGCAAAATGTGGGATACGTCAAGGTTATCTTAGGGCAGGATGTTCTTTGATGTAAG
>VYZQ01069062.1:0-10025 GCA_013400655.1 Mystacornis crossleyi
GCTGTGATCCAAGAACCAGATCAGCAGACCCCGCGGACCGGCACGGAGGCCGCGGGGACGCTGCAGAGGGGACCGGACCTCCAGAGGGGCCGAGCCAGCTACAGAGGGAACTCTGAATCCCCCAGCTTTCTCCGCAGAGAGAAGGTTTAATATTTTAACAGTTATTCTTTTTTTTTTTCACCTGTGCCCTGCTGGCACGCTGCTTCTTAAATAAATCGTTTTTTTCACTTTCCTCCAAGAAATTCCTTTCATATTGGTGCTGGAGGGAGTGCTGAAACCTGTCTTCTGGGGAAGAGACGTTCCTTCCAGAGCATTTCCCCCTAAACTTGTCTCAAACCGAGACACCAGTAAGAAAATATAAATCAGAAAGATACCCACCTTCCTTCCTGCCAGCTTGATCCGCGGAGTGAAGCTGTTACATAGGAGTTGGCTTTTGGATGTGTAGAAACTGGAAGAAAAAACAGGGTGGCTTTAAGGTGTTCTTAGAACTCAACACGGCCGCTACACAGTAAACAGACCAGGAACCTGATTGAGCTTTTGGATGGAGAAAATGGGATATGCATAAAACAACATATGGAAAACACTGAGGGATGGTTGAGAGAAGCTACTCTTTGCCTAAAGACAGGGCTTTGATACTTGTACAGCCTCAGTCTGGACCCTTCTTCATATGCTTAACACCTGCACTGCCCAGTTCATTTTCTTTCTACAGAAAGACATCCACTTCCACTGTGCCATTTACACAACTCTCTCTGATTTACACAACTGCAGTGACTCACACCAGCTGTTTCAAAACCCTGTTATTTCTGTTATGTTGCATTAATGCCCAGAGTTGTGCAAAAGTAATGTAGTATTTCCTCTGCTTCACAAGGAAAGCAGAGGAAATAAACAGTGAAAGAAGAAAGAGAATTCAAGAGATTATGAAGAGGAAAGCAAAGCAGAAGTGTTGAGCAAAGGCTGACAGAATTCACCCACCTATGATTTATCCAGTGTGGAATATTGTAGTCATCGCCCATTCGTGAGTCACCAGGGCCACAGCGATTATGGAGCTGTAAGAGTAATTCAGAAGCAACTAATTGTATCCAGCCAGCCACAAAATGAGTAACATTTGTACTAGGAACAGAGAGAAGGGAAAAGCAGCCTTACCTTAAAGAGTGGTACAGCATGCAAGGGTTGCTCTCCCATGCATACCAAATCCACACCTATCCCTGTAAACAGACAACAGTAGAGTTCAGCTATCAACCAAGCAGGACTGATACGCTAAGACAAAACAGATCACCAATTTGAATTGAATACCCAACTCGTATTCACATCATATTTTAAGAGGCAATAATACTGAAAATGGTAGTCAACAGTCCCATGGTATGGTTACAAACCAACTGTACCTGTGGGGATATAAGAAATGTTTTTTCTAAATGAAGGCAACTCATGCAAGATTATCCCTTAAGGGAAAGGTTTGCATGGAGTTGAAGTGCATGGTGAAGTTCTCTATGACAAACAAAAGAAATTACATGCCTGTAAGTACTCTGAAAATCTGCCCATTTCAACACGAAGTGCAGACAAGTCTTGCAGCTGTAACCCCTCTTCCCAGAGCACACGAGTTACTGTAGATACTTTTTCACAGCCAGAAAAAGCTAGATCTTTTCCAAATCTGTGCTTGCCTTCAGAGAGACTGCAGGCACAGTTATTTACCGTTGTCAATCATCCGCTGCTTGGTCAGGATCATGAGGAGCCGATCCACCTCGAACACCCCCACGCCGGGGGTGATCACCACCGACATCTGCCCCGTGCGGTCGAAGTTCCGGTTGATGTAATGCTTGTCAAACACTGCCACAGAGAATGCAGGAATACTTCACAAAGACCCTGGATGTTTCTTTTCATAGCAAGGCAGGTAACCACCTAATATTCCCCTCCTCTTCACAGTGTTAAGGAGAAAGTAACAGAAGTCTGCACCCATTTATCGGCAGCTGCTTTAATGATTCTTCCCGTGTATATTTTTAGCCATTGCTCATAACTTACCATTGAATGAAAGATTTATAGCCTCCAGGTAGTTCCCTTGTGCTGAGGTAGAATTGTAACCTGGGGGAAAGCCCTCTGGAAAAGTATGGGGGAAAAAAATAAATCATCATTCCTGTACAGACTAGCTTAATATAATAATTAAAAACAAACAAACAAACAAACAAACAAAAAAAAAAAACAAACAGAAAAATACATCTGTACTAAATACTAATAGTTCAAAAATTACAGGCAAAATTTATATTAAGTTTCACAGAAAGACCCAGGCAAACTGCCCAGCCAGGAGAGCACTAAGAGGCACAACACCCAACTCCAAGTGAAACTGGATAGCTTACTGACCAGCCAAAAAAAACCCCAAAACAAAAAAGAGAGAGAGCAAAGGATAAAAGCAGGGAAAGGAGGATTCTTGTACCTGCTTGCTCAAGTCGTACCAACACAGGATACTGGATAAAAAGCTTTTTAATGGTCACAAGCAATGAGGTCCACTCTTCCCGCCTCTCATTCTGAACTACAACTCTAGAAAAAAAGACAACCTAATGAGGCCCATGAAAGGAAGTCATGAGGGGAAGTCAGAAGGGATTAACAAACTATAAGGAAATGCACAAAAGGGTGCATCGGGTTGCACATACACTGTGGGACAAGAGGTGAAAAGAACTGGGAGGAGAACATACTTGTAAAAATCTTCATAAAATCTTCCCTCGTGATCCTGCCGAATAGATGCACGATGCGTTTCAGGAAACTCATCTGAAATGGAAGGAAAAGCACATTTTATCTCATGCTCTTGTACAGACATGACTCATCTTTTCCAGAAAGAAGCTATTATTTCCATTAAAAATAAATAAACAAAAAACCCAGAAAAGCCACCACCAAACAAACAAAAAATCAACATAATTGGAGAAATATCAAACCATCTATACAATACAAAAACTGCTTTTAAACCAATATGACAGCTTGAGTATGATGAGGAAAATTCGTGACATTCTTCTATGTAAGGTTTTCACTGCAGTACTTTCACAACAATCACTGTGTACCTCCTGTGTTTGATAGAGAATACTTTGAACATGGCAATTAAAAAAAGAGAAAAAGTCCCTGTCAGCCTGTGACCAACTTTCAAGAGAGAAGATAGGTTTAAAAATGGAAGCATGAAAACAGAGAATTTGCATACCTATAGACTTTGCTTCATAAAATGTTCTTGAAAATAGAACCACTGTCACTTCATGGCTGCAATTCTTCTCCTGTCCAGGAAGAACAAATGCAAAAAGAAAACTTTAGAAGTCACTTTCTGCAGAAAACTGTGTACATACACATACAGTAACACCCTTTCTTCCCTCACACCCAGAAACAAAGGTAACTGACAAAAACTGTTGCATTAATGAAACTGCACTAGTGCTCCAGCTGCCTCTCTGAAATAACAAAATGGTCTGTCCTGCAGATTCTGTGCTGCTTGGCTGTATCGTATTTACCAGGAGCACTCTCCACTAGTCTCTAAAGAAGTTCCTCTCTGTACCTGCCAATATTTTTGTTTAGAAAACAGTTGACACGATTTGTTTATACCTACAGCAATTTGATATTCTGATGTGTTACTGTTCAGAGAGATGCCCCTAACAATTCCAGAGAAATAAAAAATTAAACCTAATCAACTTTTTACCTTCCATTTTGTGAAGAGGTCAGCAAGGAAACCATTCACAGCTTTCTCAAAGTATAGATCCCCTGCAAAATAAAAATCTCCCAAGAATCAGGTGACAATAGTTACTTCAACTATGGGGCATATCTAACCCTAAGATTCTAGCACAATTATATTTATTAAAATTAGAGCAGCTTTGTGCATAATAAAGGGCAATATCACTAAAATAACATGATAAAAAGATTAAAAAGCATGACTGTTTTATGACAAAAAGATTAAAAAGCATCACTTTTTCAGAGGATGTAAACATAACTCTTACTGCCAGAAGGATCTGACCTTTAATTCATTTTTTCCAACACATTTGCAGCATGCTGGGAAAGCATCTGTACTGTCTTTTAGGCATAGAATGCACAACTGATCCCCTGCTCTGTTTTGAATAGTTGCCCGGTTCCATATGCCTAAACACATGGTCAAAGGAAGTGGCAAGAGGTTTGCTAAAGAATTAAGCCAGCAAAAAAAATAGGATGACACAGAGAAGTGACTCATTCTTAATGCCTGAACTTGTAATACTTCCAGCTGAAGTTACCAACTTCTACCTGGGCTAAGGCAGATTTTACTTCCTCAATAAGCCAATGTCAAGAGAAATCTAAAACATCAAGGTCCTCTTGGCACAGGACTTCCATACATTTCTGGCTTCAGGATTCACAAACCTGCACCTGCTCTCATCACCCAACATGTTCATATCCACAGAAAACCTTCCCAGTGCTCACGGTGATTTCACCACTGACATAATGATACCCAGGCTCTACAGGGACAGGAAAACGAGCGCACAGCCAGGGACAGAAATGGGTGGGACTGCAAGGAAGGATCCAAGGCAACACCACAGCAGACCTCGGAGCACTGCTTAGGCCAAAGGCAGGACATTTTAGTTTGCTAGTAGTGGCAGAAATAAATAGCAGTGGCAGCTTTCTAGCAGGGACAGAAAGGACAGCTGCCACCACCCACATTCAGAGGCAGGTTCATTACCCACATACCATAAATATCAAAATCCCACATTTCACAGCTCATCTGGATAAAAATATAAACCATGGCAGAAGTGGAGCGGAAGACCACCTGCAAAGGAATGAAAAGACCTTACTGAAAACAAAGTACATTCATTAAAGGGCCCAAATGAAGAGGTTAACTACACAGCAACTTAAACAACTGGCCCTCGCATCACAGGAAATTTCCCCTCTAACAAGTTGGCATTTCCTCTCTAATAAGTCATTCCTAGTGCTGCCAGCACAGCAGAGCTGAAGTTTAATAGTGATTCATCGTCCTGAACTTATTGCCATTCTTCACCTTACAACACAGCCAATTCCAGTGATCCATACAAATCTGCAGGCAAGACAGAATTACAAAAAACCTGGCAAGCAAAGGAAGGGAAAAAGTGCTTTCCCCCTGTTTCCTGAACTCTTACCCGAGTGTCCTCACTGATGTATCCACAAGTGACTTTCTCACTCTTTACCCACAGTTCACCTGCCTGGGCCCTGGAAGAAAAGAAGTGCAGAATATTTAAATATGAAGATTAGAGAATCAGTATTTGAGCAAATAAGAAATGTACCAAAATGCGCACTCAAGGATGACTTATTTGGTTAAAATCTGATCTTTAACCCAAAAGATGTCAAACAGCCATTTCCCTCTGCATCTGCACATTTCCTTGTCCCTGTGTCACCCCAAAAGCAACTGAAGTAGCCCCCTTTGAACTATTAATACAGCTTGGGAATGGGGGGAAAATATTCTAAGAGCTAAAAAGAAAATAATTTAGCCTTTATCAAAGGCCACGAGTGTAGCTGGCTGCCCTACTATTAGTTTCTTTCACCCCAAATCAGATAGAAGCCTTTCCCCACCCCATGGTGTGGAGAGCCATCTGCAGATGAGTAAGAGAACAATGAAACATGAAGAATTTTTCAGAGAAGAGTCTCCAGTTGGATATTTACAACTCATGAAGCTAAAGCAAAAAGTAACAATAAGGCCACAGAGGAGGCACTGACCTGATACCTGCAAATTCGACTTTTTGGGTGACATATGCACACGTGCTGACCTAAGAAAGAAGAGCTACATGTGTTAGAAGAGCGGGATCAGAGTGAGTAGAACAATGTACAAAAACCCCACTTGCACTCAAACACTTGTGATTTTTACAAGTCACAAAATCCATTCAGCGTAGTTACTACAAACAGCTCAGCCTACAGAACCTCTCTTGTAGGCAACAGAAAATCACTTTTAACACATATAAACTCTAATTTGCCTGATTCACTGCACTTAGAGGAGCCAAAGACTGCACTTCAGAGATGCAGGCAGAAAATATTCCAATAGCTGCTTATTAAGTGGTACTCATAGGGAGGGGACACTTCAGCATACTTCTACTTGAAAAACATTTGGATTCAATTCCTTCCAAATGTAGTAAATCATTAAAATTCAGAACATAAGCAAAAAAACTTTCAACGGCATTTTCAGTGCCCAAGGCACTAATCAACATTAGCAGTGGAGTAGGAAATGATGGGATTTGTTTTTCTACACCTCATTTACATCCAACTCTGATGTGCCACTCACAGCACAAGATCCTCGGGAGCTGCTGATACTGTCTTTGTCTTCGGTTTTCTGCATTTTGTAAAGCACTTATTTTCTTTGGCAGCAAGCAAAATAAAAGGTGCATCCCCTGCACAAGGGCAGCAGCAGCCTTACCAAACTCTTCTTCAGTCGCCACATATCCCCACGCCCGATATACTGATCTTTAAATGTCAGCTCCACCAAGTCCAAGGTCACCTCCTGGGAAACGGATGAAAAACAGCGCTTAGATTTTACTGGTTGTTTTTAAGTAGGGCCCACCAATCTGTTAATTTAATAACCAAATGTTACAAGAAGGACCATTCAAAGGCAACTCAATATCCCTAAAATTGCAAGACAAAAGGGAAGCCCATACAAATAAATACCAAAGTTGTGCACGTACCTCAACTACTGTGAGCTGCAAAACACTGCACAATGTGACCAGAAAAAGCCCGAGGACTAAATCTGCACTACGAGTCTCAATGCAGATTGGAAGCTCAAATAAAACAAATTACTGCAATTGTTCATGACATTAAGGAAGCCTCATTTCCTGTAGATTTTTGTCTTGTGCAGAATGTAAGCTCTAACCACAGCTCTTTTAATAGTTGGGACCTTTACAGGAAATGCCTCTCTGTAAGAGGCTCTGTGGTATCAAATAATGCAAATCGAGGCCATGGCTCCTCTTTTGACTAGGACGCTTTACATTTTTCTTTACTCTGCCTGGTTCTCATGAATTTCTGAAATTTAAAGATATGTGAAACGTCTACATTTCCACCAAGCTCTGTTGGAGCTGGATCATAAGAGTTCAAAAAGAGAGCAAAAATGGCAGGGAGAGAAGAGACACATAACAAACCAACAAATAATTCCAAACTCTAAGGCTCATTTTCTTAGGGAAGACTAAATATCTTTCAATAAAAAATAAATGCCTTTCTTTTCCCCAGACTACTGTAGATGGAAAGTCACAGGACTCTGATTTGAGTCAGGTGATGCAATGGATGGAAAAAAGTGGCGAAACCACACACCTTTGGGTCAACAACATTGACATGGACATCCTGGTACGGCCGCAGGCGGAACACTTGTGCCACGGTCTGATCCACACTTATCGTTTCTGCCGCAAGAGTGCAAAAGGACAGCAGAGAAGTGAATGTCCCCAAACGGTTTCAAGGGGTTTACAGGTACAAAATCAACACAGTAAGACTGTCATGAAACACAAATTTCGGGCTAAAAAGCCCGAAAAGGTATTGCTTAAACCATAACAAAAGGTGTTGTTTAAACCATACCTCACATTATTCAAACAAAAGATTTAGAACTAACTGCCCATTTTCTGTTAAAATTCTAATCCTTCCCTTGCTAAACAGACAAAGCATTGATTTTCTTATGAAATTAAAATACACACATCAGCCAATCACAGGTATAGCCCTGCCATGTAACCCTTCCTACGATTTTACTGTGCGTAAGTCTGGAGTTTTACCTTTCTGCAAATCTTCCTTAAGTGACTTCACTTGTAGAAGCAGGGGACTAGCATGGAGAAGAGAAAAAAGGTAGACAAGTTGAGATACCAACAGTCTCTCTGGTAAATCACACACTCAAAACTATTTAGTAACATGGACCATAGGATCAGCTAAAGAGAACCATTAATATTTTCTAGAAAGCTTCATACACCATCCTCTTCACCTGTCACTCTGTCTTGTTCCTTACACTCTTTATAAGGTACTCTTGAGGCAAAGATGGTACTACAAATAGGAAATGAGGTCACACAAGAACTTCTCAGAGCCTCACACAAGTGTACTACTGCTTTTCAGATACAGGCTGCAGGATGAACAGGTTCACACAACAAGGCCACAGAATTTTAATTTTGCCTAGGATATAGCATAGGATAGAAGAATAATCCTAAGGTAACAGCAGATGTAGGAAGAGGATACAGACATTGTAGAATCTAGATTCAGGTGCTACTTGGCCTGTAGAAGATCAGCAAACTAACACCAAACACAAAGAGAATTCACCTGTATTCATCATTGGGATGTGCAATTTCCACAACATCTCCCAGCTTGATTTGAAGAAATACTTTAGGATTCACCACCAGTTCATCATCTACAAGACATAAATGAATGAGGGCAGTGAACAGATATATACTAAACACAGACATCTGCATGTTTGCATACAATAGCTCAGTATGCATAAATATGCCAAACCAAGACAAACACAGCAGCAAAATGCTTTCCATTCACCACATGACAGGATCCCTACCCAGCCACTTCAGATCAGCCGCTCTTGCACGCACAAACAATTCTAACAACAGAACTTTTACAAAAGAAGTGTTCAGCAAAAGACTGTGCCTTATTTACGCAACCAGAATCATCTTCTGTACTTTTCATACAACAAACACCAACAGGAAAGTAGACAGCTATAGAATCTCAACAAGGTTTATCCACTTGCTGTAAGCCTAGAAGTAGGGAGCAATCAAATCAGTGGCACTGCTATTAGTGCTCAGAAACACATATACACGCACTCATAAGTCACTGACATATATGTCACTCATTAGGGTGACTGAAACACCAGATTAAAAGTGTTGCAACAAAAGGGGAGGATGTAAAAGTAAAGCAATTTTATTTTTAGACGCAATCGTGCTCTCTTCCAATAAACGTTCATTAATTTTGCTGTATCCTGCTATTAGAAAGAGCTTTCCAAACTCTGGCTGGCAATATTGCTTGTTACATCAAAGTTCCATCTTCACTCTTTGTTAAAAAGATCGATAAAACAATTGCTTTCAATTAAGTGAGTGCTGGTCTCACTGTTACAAACTAGGAGATACTGACCACTGCCTCCAAATCCCTTCTTATGTATGACGAGCTTGTACACCTTGTTAGTTCTCATCTTGAGCTCCAGTTCTTCTCAGCCGCTTCGAGCCAAGACGGTGGAATGCATCTTGTACATCTAACACAGAAATGAAAGCAAACAGATCTATTGCCAATACAAAATGATTCTCTGTGTTTTGCGCGTGAATACAGCACGTCGTCCCGGCCGATTTCATCGCAGCGCGGCAGAGCTGCGCCCGGCAGAGGGGAGTGCGGGGCAGCTACAGGTACAGGCACAAGGAGAGAGAAACCTAAAAGCGTGCTTTTCAAATAGATTAAAGGGTTCAGCTTGCAGATGCGCTTGGCAGAAAGTCAATTACCGAGCTACAGAGCCGCGGCGGGAAAAAAATCCGTCCATGCAAAATTTGTTAAAATAAACTCTCTAACTTGGAACTGATGCGAGTCTGGAAAGAAGCGCCGCTTGGTGCCGCAAGCCGGCAGTGCCGCGCCGGGAACGCCACAAGGAGCAGGGCCGGAGCGGAGAGCAAACAAACCCGAGCAGTCACAGTCCCGCTCCCGTGCCTGCAGGCATTAACCCGCTATGGAACCGCGGCGCTCCTTCGGCTGCTCGCTTATAAAGGGAAGAGAAGCCCAGCGAGACATCCGAGCTCCTGCCCGGAGCAACGGCGAGGGCTGGTCTGGCACAGGGGTCCCGCCAGGGTCCTTACCCGCACGGGGGGCAGTAGCGCAGAGCGAGCAGCGCGGCGGCTCACGCCAGAGCCCCGGGAGAAGGACACCGGGGGGAACGGCGCAGTCCGGGCGCGGAGGGAGCTCGGATACCTTAACGCTTCGTGCCGCTCACAGCCGCCGCGTGCCGAGGCAGCCCCAGGGCAGCGCGGCCGGGGCCAGCCGTGCCGTGCCGCGCCAGAGCAGAGCGCAGCCCCGCCCCTGCCCGCGGAGCGGCCGAGCGCGGGGCCCTGACCTACCGGGACATGTCCCACCGGTCC
>VYZQ01069103.1:0-16290 GCA_013400655.1 Mystacornis crossleyi
AGCAGCCTGGGCTGTCACTGCCCAATTCCTATAAAACGGAAAGGAATTTCTTGCCTAAAACCAAGCAGGGCTTTTGCCTTCACAGAATCCACGCCTTTAGAATTCCTCCCTCTGGATGCTCCCAAGGAAGAGGATGGGACCTCCTTGATTGATTTGGGACTTGGTTGCAGAGGTTTGGGGTTGTTTTTTTTAAACAAGACCTCAAAAGTAAGGGGAGTGGGATTATCCTCTCTGTCATTCCTGAGCCTCCAGCCTTTTCTGCAGTATTTACTTGGTGTCCTGAGCTTCCTCAGGCAGCAGCAGTCCTGGATTTCCCACCATGCCAGGGAGTTGGTCCATTGCCCTGGTTAGTCTGGGATCCAGCTGAGATTTGCTTCTTCCGGGTTGTTTGATGGGAGAGTATCCCCTTTCCCAGAGCAGAGGGGCAAAGCAATCAAGTCCCCTCCCTTTTTTTTCCTGGCCAACTTGGAATACCCTTTCCCACTAAGTGCAGCCTTTTATCTCCATCAGGCCTCAGGGATGTGCAGATGTGCAGCTCCTTTCCAGCCCCCGTGGTGTGCAACTTCTTCTTCTGTTTATGGAGTAGCAGGAGCTGCTATTCAACATTGTTGCTAAAATAACCCACCCAGGTGCATCTGCTCCTGAAAATCCTCCCTGTGGAAATAAATTTTCCCTCTATAACTCTCAGACACAGAATAATGGGGCAGGACACAGGGGGCTTGGAACAATCCAATGGTGCCACTGAAGAGAACATCCCTAATCTTTTGAATTTCACAGGAATTATTATTTTTAAGGTGTTTCTGGCCCAACTGTGGGGCTTTGGGTACCAGCTCATTTCTGTCACCTTACTTGGGAGCTTCCAGAAAGATGAAGTCCACAGTCCTGCTGTGGCAACAGTCCTGCTTGGTGAGAGCTCGTGACAGGCTTTAGGCAGCAGATTCCTTTTGGTTTTACAGGAACAATGATATCACAGGCTGGTTTGGAAACTCCTGTCTGGCTGAAAATCCCAGGTGAAACTGTTGAGCAAAGTCCACAGAAGGTGTGTCAGGCCAGCGTGTACCAAAGGGAAAATGGAAAACTTCATTCCAGGTTCTGTTTAAGTTGTTCTTTATAAAACCTGCAAGGAAGGTTAAAATGGGTATCACGGGGCTGTGGCAGGATTTTGCATCCAGAAGTGCTTGAAGCTGTTCCAAGAAGCTCCCCTGCTATTGAACACTGATGTTGACACTGATTACATCACTGACTTTATAGCATCTAAAATTATCCCCATACATTCCAACAGGCCACGTGGCTGCCAGCTGAGGGAAGTGCTCCTTCATTAGCTGGAAGTTAATCTGCTGGTTTAATTAGGTGAAGGGACAGACAGCAGGAAGATGGGGCTGGTGGAGAGAAAGTCACTCTTGATTTGGGTTCACACCGGGTTAGCAAACAGCAGCCTGGAGCTGGAGCCTGGGCTGGGAATGGCTCCATGGGCAAGGCAGGGAGAGCAGACTCCATTTTTTTTCTGAAGTGGAGATTTTTATAGGCTCCTTAACAACCCTTAACAACATCTGTTCTTTGACCTTTGTCTCCAGCCTCTTTAAATAAAATAGATTGTGAGAACGATCTGTGCTGGGACATTTGGCTTTCCTTCTCTCCAAAGAAAGGAGGGAGACAGGGGAAATCCCTCAGTTACCTGCTGGCTTTCCCAGCAAGAGGGAAAGTTCCTTTGTGTCCAGCAGGGTTTGGAGCAGCCAAGTTGGGCCTGGGCTGGCTCAGAGGTGTTGGGAGAGGGGGAGATTATTCAGTGCCTTGTCTCAGTGGCTGCATCACATTCCTATTACTGATTCAGCAAAAGTGCTTTAAAAGGTTCTTCCTTGTGAGGGTGGTGAGGCCCTGGTACACGTTGCCCAGAGATGCTGTAGCTGCCCCTGGATCCCTGGAAGTGTCCAAGGCCAGGTTGGATGGGGCTTGGAGCAACCTGGGATGGAGGAAGGTGTCCCTGCCTATGGCAGGGGGTGGAGTGAGATGAGCCTTAGGGTTCCTTCAACCCAAACCCATCTGGGATTCTATGCAAAAACGGCCTTTGGAGTTGAGGGAGAAGCTCTTCAGTCTCATGGTAACCAGAGAAAAAACTTTCTGCCCAAAGCCTGCCTGTGGGTTTGCTGCTTTTTGAACATTTCTGCTGTACTTCACCCACTCCTGCCCCGTGTTTGTTTAGAAAACACAGAACTCCAGCCTCAGTCAGGACACAGGGCTCAAGAAGCAGGGAGCTGGGAGCCAGGAGGTTTTATGAGTTTCATTCCTCGTCTGTGCTCCAAAGCTTTGTTGATAGAAATCTGCTTCTGTCAACGTAGCCGGGGGGGGCTGCAGACAGCACCTCCAAACTGACAGAACTCCAAGTTTCTGTTTGGAGAAGAGCCTCACCTGCCTACATGATGTCAGCTCCCCACAGCTCCTGGGCATGGGAAAAGATCCAGCCCAGCCAGCCCTGGCACTGCTCTGGCTGCAGGTTCAGCTCCAGCTCACTGGAGCCTTCCCTATTCATGAAATTCCTGAAATCCTCATTTCTTCAGACACACCATCAGTTTTGGTGCCTGAGAGCGAATGAGGAAAGTGGCACTGAGCCCTGAGTGTGTTCCCAACCCCCTGCTCCCACCTGGAGCAGAGCTGGGGCCCTCAGCCCCCTCAAGCCCCAAAAACTGTGTGGCGGCATCTTCAGAGAAACCTCAAATTGCAACACATGTGGAAAGAGCCCAAAGCAACAGGGCCAGGGGTGAGGGGAAACCAGGGCAGGGCCAAAGGGAACTATTCCCCCAGGGCTCTTCAGGGCCAAAGGGAACCATCCTCCAAAGCTTGGAACTGTGGTTGGAAATATTCACTGCTCCAGGGCTCCTCTTACCTCCTGCCCTTCCTTCTCCTCCTGGAAGCGGTGCCGGAGTCCAACCCCCAGCTTGTCCTCGATGCAGATGTTTCAGGCCATGGGAAGCAGCGATGGTACCACTGACAAGGAGTAAAAAGAGAATGATCCCGATCTTTAGCACCTCCCAGATGCCAATTTGGGCGATGCCCACGCACCAGGGCCTGCACTGGTTGCACCAGACTGGCACAGAGAGAAAAAGCAGCCTGAGAAATACCAGCTTTTCCTGCTGCAGCCCCAAGCGTGTGCTGGTTTTCTCCTGGGCACCACCTGCTCCCTGGACACAGTTTTTGTTTCATAGACTCCCAAACTGGTTTGGGGTGGAAGAGACCTTGAAGTCCATCTCATTCCACCCCTTGCCATAGGCAGGGACACTTTCCACTACCCCAGGTTGCTCCAAGCCCCATCCAACCTGGCCTTGAACACTTCCAGGGATGCCACAGCTTCTCTGGAAAACCTGCCTTTCCCCTCTCCATATTCCAGTAACTCAGGAATGGGTGCTGTGTTTTCTGGCTCCTGGCTCTCCTCACTGGAGATGGGGCTGTTGCTCTGGGCTGTGTTCTTCCACCATCTCATTTATCCAAAAAGTTGTCTCTTTACCTTAGCCATGATCTCCAGGAAACACTCTCAGGCTGTCCTGGAGTTGCTCCTTCACCCATGGCACAACTCTGCCTCATTCCAAACAGGCCAAGCTCAGCCAAATGCCAAAGCCTGGCCTCCAGGAGCTCTGTGACTGGTGTCTCTGCCCAGCTCAGCCCCAGCTGGAGGCAGAGGGTGATAAAGGGGTGAACTGGTATTTTCTCAGGTTCCTGCTGCTCTCCAGCAGCACCACTGCTTCCCAGGCACCTTTCCTGCTGCACCACTGCTGGGAAAAGCTGATGGAGAAGTGTCAGTAGCTGGCTGGCTGGGGCTCCGAGCAACCTGGTCTAGTGGAACATATCCCTTCCCACGACAGCGGGTGGAAAAGATGAGCTTTAAGGCCCTTCCCAACCCAAACCTTTCTGTGATTCTGTGATTCTGCAAGGTCCCAGGCGTTTTTTCCTTGGCATCCCTGTAAGGGCAGAGCATGCACAGCTCCTGGCAGGGAGCAGGCATTGGGATGAAGATCTGCTTGTGGAGCTGGCAATTATCTCAGCTGCTGCTAATGGTGGAGAGGCCAAACTGCATGGGCTGGTAGGAGCAGCAAAAGGCAGGGAGCAGCTATTCATGAATAAGTACAGGACAAGTTATGGATTGTGACAAACCCAAATGCTCCAGAAACTGTGGCACCATCAATCCTGGCTGGGAACGGATTTGCTGAGTATAAAACATTCTGATTTTGACCACTTTTCAGACTCTGCACACAAAATCCCAGGCCAGGACCAGCCAGGAGAGGGTGGGATGAAGCTGCAGTTGCCTGTGAGGAGCTCTCTCCTCACTCTCTGGCCATGTCTCCAGCAGTTGGAGCTGTGCCATGCTGGCACCACAGGGCTTGGCTGGCTCTGAGTCATGCCGGAGCCCCTGGCTCTAATCTGCTTTCTGGTCTTGTGATGATCGTTTTCTGTGCTCCGCCGCTTTTATTGCTGCAGCCTTATGAGACCTTGTCAGGAGGTGTAAAGGATTCTCCGTCCCAGAAGACACCACATGACCTGTGAGGATATCCAAAGCTGTTCCTGATCAGAGCAGGAACAGAGCCAGACTCTAATATGCTCTAATATGACAGCTTTAATGTCTGTCTATTAATTACAGCCACAAACTACATTACAATTGCTGCTTTATAATTTGAAAACCCGGGTTTAAAAAGAGCCTGTGCATCTGTAACCACCTGGTCTAGTGGAAGGTGTCCCATGGCAGGGGATGGGATGAGATGGGCTCTAAGACCCCTCCAACCCAAACCATTGTGGGGTTCTGTGATTTCCTTTCTCCCTGTCTTTTCTCACTCTGCCCCTGCTCTGTTTCCCTGCAGGAATCCCTCATTGCTGTGGCGTTGAGCACAGCCCAGGGGTTTGTGTGGGCAGGGAAACCCCTGGAAGCAATTCCTGCAGCACTACAGGCGCTGCGCTTCAGCTCCAGAGTGTTCGGCTCCGGCTCCGTGCAGCTCGTGCCCATTTATCTGCTCCTGGCTGAGGCCTCCACGGGTGAGCATTGTCTACATGGGAATGCTGGCAAGGGCAAGGCCTCCCGGGTCAGGTTTCTGGTTTCCATTTGCCATTTATCTGGGAAGGAGCAGCTCTGGGCCCTACTCTGCCTCAAGGGCATTGCAGAGATTTGAGCCGTCCCAAACACACACCCCCCTCACACCCCTTTTCTGTGGCTCTGGGGAAAAGAATCTCTCAGCACTCAGGAGATCAGTGAAAGCAAATGAAATGTTTTCTCCCTCTCCACCAATTCCCACAAGAGAAGCCATCTGAAAGTCTATTCTTTACCTCCATGGCCTCGGGTGACTCTCCAAAGCATTAACTTCCCAAGGGTGGTTGGTTGTGCTGTTATCTCAGGGAACCAGCAAACATTTCAGAGGCCATTGCACCCAAAGAACTCCCTGGTTCATTCACAAATCTTGCTCTGCCTGAGCAGAGCTTTTTCTCATTGTGTGCTTTGGAAAACATGGCAAATGAGGGCATGGGAGCTGCTCTCCCGGCAAGAGAGATCCCTGTAAATCACTGCCATTCCAGGAGCACACACAGTGCTCTGCTGGCACAATGGAGCTGGCTCAGGCGTTGTTGTAAATGGCATGGTGAGCTCGGGGAGAAAAAATCCTGTGAGTAATTCCAGTGTGATAAGGTGCGAGTCATCAGTGCTTGCCTGGAGTGGACCTGTCGAAGCCACGTGCTCCAGAGAGATGGAGAGCAATGTACCCTCTGCCATGCAGCCAGGCTGGCAGAGCTGGAGGTGTTCACCTGGAGAAGAGAAGGCTTCAGGGAGACCTTAGAGCCCCTTCCAGGGCCTAAAGGGACTCCAAGAGAGCTGGAGAGGTACTTTGGACAAGGGTCTGGAGTGCTAGGACAAGGGGAATCCCTTCCCACTATCAAAGGGCAGGGTTAGGTGGGATATTGGGAAGGAATTCTTTCCTGTACGGGTGGGGAGGCTCTGGCACAGGGTGCCCAGAGCAGCTGTGGCTGACCCTGGATCACCAGAAGTGTCCAAGGCCAGGTTGGACGGGGCTTGGAGCAACCTGGAACAGTGGAAGGTGTCCTTGCCCATGGCAGGAGGTGGCACTGGATGAGCTTGAATGTCCCCTCCAGTCCAAACCAGTCTGGAATTCTGTGGCTTCTGGCTCCTTTTGGAGCTCTCTACACATTCACCTGTCTCTAAATGAGACTTTAGACACCTGAGCAACTCAGAAGCACTTGTGAAAGAAAAGATTTTGGGGAATCCCCAAACTGCAGCTCCCTATCAAGCTACCCCAAAGGGACAGCCAGTAGTATTCTCTGACTTTCCAGATTAAAATATGCTCTTTATCCTCATTATTTCCCTGATTATTCCTATATGTCATTCCAGGCACTGGCCATCTCCAACAGGCAGCCAAGTATCTCTCCCAAGCTCGGTGGATCGTCCTCCAAACCCCAGACTGCAGTGCTGCTCTTCAGTCTAAGTTACACCGTGGGCTGGGGCTTTTCTCTGTTGCTGAAGGAAACCTGGACCAGGCTTTGTATCACCTGGCCAATGATGTAAGTCCCTTGGAATACAGGGACAAGGAACACTTCCATTTTAATTCCTTCTCTCCTCCCACACTGATATGGAAATGCCAGCAGGCAGATTTGGGATCTTGAGAGGGTTCACATTACAGACACCTGCACTGGATGGATCTGAGATACCTGTGGATCCATGTGTGAGCTAAAGATGTGTTTTGCCAGTTACCCCCATTCTCATAAAATGACAGAGAATCATGGAATCACTATGGTTGGAAAAGCCCTCCAAGATGATCAAATCCAACCATTCCCCCAGCACTGCCAGGTCCACTAGTAACTGATGTCTCCCAAGTGCCACATCCACACGTTTTTTTGAACACCTCAAGGGATGGTGATTCCACCACTGCCCTGCACAGCCTGTTCCAATACTTGAACACCCTTTCCATGAAGAATTTTTCCCAATATCCTTCCTTGAACCTCACCTGGCACAACTTGAGGCTGTTTCCTCTCATCCTGTCCCTCGTTCCCTGGGAGCAGAGCCTGATCTCCCCTCCCCCCCTCCCCCCCCAAGGCTGTGTGCTCCCATCAGGGAGTTGTGGAGAGCCAGAAGGTCCTCCCTGAGACTTCTTTCCTTAAGGCTGAGCCTCCCTCAGCCACTCCTCATATGTTTCTCGCATTCCTTGTCTTTACAGCTTCTCCCTATAAATTTCTCCATCAGCTTCATTACAGTGCTGAGATGCCCAGACATTCCTGCCCCAAAGTGATGGAGTTGCCTTTTATTCCACAGATAATTTACATCTTGGCTGTTATTTCCCTCAATACTTTCCCAGATCTGTCACCCATTGTTTAATTAGTGCCTTATTTCCCTGTATCAGTATCTGGTTCACTGGCGTTTTCTCCAATTCCACCTCTTTAGCCATGAAAACAGTTTGTTACATTGGAAGTGGTCATTGCCAGCTGTGTTCCTGAGGATGCTTTGCCTGTCATTTGATCCTCCAAAGCCAGATGAACTTCTCCACATCCTATTTCTGTCCCATGTAGACTAAATTTATCCAGTGCCGAGTGATGTATCCCCACTCCTGTGGAATTTGATAGTGGCTTTGTGTGGGTGTAAATGATGACATAAAGGGAGAAGATATAGACCCGTTCTATTATAACACACAACCCTGTGCTGCTTAGTCTAGAAACCCTTTGGGAATTTGAGAATCCCGCACAGCAGTCTCCCAAAAGGCTTGGGAGATTCCCAAAATCCCTTTTCTTTTTTAGATTCCCTAAATGTGGTGCCTGAGAGGGCACCAGGTAAGAAGTTTTTTGCTCCTAGCAAGTTCAGGACCTGCCTGGACCTTAGCTGCGTGTCTGGGATCTGCTGAGAGTCACATGCCAGCTCAGAATAGCTGGAATGCTCCACTGCCTTCCCGCTGCTCGTCCGGGGCTCTGGGGGAAGAACGGGCTTGTCTGGGGGTTGGGAAAGCAGCAGGATGGACTTTGGGAGAGGTGGGATAGATGGGTGGCACAGGGAGAGGGGGAGAGGGGGGAAACCTACCCTGGACTTTAGAGAATGAGCTGAGCAGGTGCCTCTGTCCCAGCTGGGGGAGATTTAGGGTGTTGCATTCCCATGGATCAACCCCAAAATACAGCTTTTTAGTATGTTCGTATTGATAAACTCTGTGAACTAAGTATATTCCTATGAATCCTGTGGATAAACCCCAAAATTCAGTCCTTTAGGACCTCATTCCCATGGATAACCCCAAAATATTGAGTTTTTATACCTTATTCCTATGGATAACCCCCAAATAGAGTTTTTAGTACCTCATTCCTTTACATAACCCCCAAAAAACAGCTTTTAAGTACCACATTTTCCAATCACTACCAGCTATAATTTACACATAAAAAAACCCTGAACATTTGCAATCTTATCAATCCACAATGTAAAACTTCCCAGGTTTGACATGAACATGAACCTTCTGGGGTTTATTTTTCGTTTAATATTGATTTCAGGTTTACCTGGCTACTGCTGAGTTTGGAATAAATTCTGTTGAGGTCTCTGGAGGGTACTTCCACATGGCCACCATTTTCTTCCGCCAGAATAAAGTGGATGCAGCAAACTCGCTCTATACTGAGGTTGGTAGAATCAAAAATCATCCTCTGAGTTTTTCTCAGCTTTTTTTGGTGCTCTTTCCAATGTTTTTTCCATTTCCCTTCAATGAGATGATGACTATATCAAGTGTCAGTGTTGCCTTTTAGGATCAATCCCAGAAACCCTTTTCATATTTAAATAATTCTCTGAGTTAAAACCAGAAGACATTAATCCTGTAATTGGTTCAAAATTCTTAATAAACTGTCTTCAGTTTGGGCAGCCAAACCTTGTTAAAAACCATCTTTGCTACGAAAGTCCTTGTGCCAGAGGTTAGAGTCCCACCAGTGCAGAGGGTCTCTGAGGAGTTCCTAAAGCCAGGGAAGAGTGGGATACAAACAAACCACCTAAAATTTACACTGGGAATTAGTGAAAAGTCACACTGATAAAAGATTTTCAGAACATATTGATCAAGGAAAGAAAGTAATGATTATCTACTTGATTTAATAACCAAAATAAAATGAGCTTTTATTTGTTTAAATCAATTTTTGTGGACATAAGGTGCTGGGAGCTGCAAAATCCACCACCATTCCTGTCCCAAACTTCAACTCAACTAGCTTTTGGTTAGATTTGGTTAGAATATTTTGGTTAGGTTTGTTCAAGTTAGGTGAAAATCCCTAATCAGCTGGAGAAGTGAGGGATTCCAGCTGGGGCTGTGTGGGAGAGGAGTGGTGCAATCCCTTCGGGAACATTCAGCCTGGCTCAGTGACCCGCAGGCACGCGGAGGGGATGGGCCGTGCAGGGACATTGTTTGGAGAACAACTGAATACCAGGGATTCACAGGAGTGAAATAATTCCCATGCTTCCTGCCAGGTGAGCAGCCTCTGGCATGACTGGCTGCTGAGCACCCTTCACAGGCACCCGCGAGCGCTCCAGGCCCACGTGGAGGCATCGCCCTTCTCCGAGGATGAGGAAGGCATCGAGGACAGGATGAGTAAGAGCTGCTGTTGCTCCAAAACCTTTGGGAAGTGGGGGGTTAAAGAGACCCTGCACCCTACAGTTCATGTTGGCAGTCTTGGGGTTGGCATGGTGTTTCTAGAGGCTGAATTTAATGGGAACACCAAGTGTTCTTGAAGTCGGTGCTCGGCAGATTGCCACAGGCCACTTCAGGAATGAGGGTGTTCTGTGGAAACCCAGCTTTGCTCTTTCTTTTTGCCTTCTCCGTTTCACAGCTCCCTTGGCACTGACTAGAGCAAAGCAAGATTTGATCCATGAAATCATGGAATCATTTGGGTTAGAAAGGACCTCTAAAATCATCAAGTCCAACCATTCCTCCAGTACTGTCCTGTTCACCACTAACCCGCATCCCAAATGCCACACCCACACCTTTTCTGAACACTTCCAGGCATGGTGACTCCACCATCTCCCTGGGCAAACTGTTCCAATGCTTTACATGCCTTTCCGTGAAAAAATTTCTTCCTAATATTCAAAGTAAACCTCCCCTGGTGCAATTTGCATACTTGAACATTCTCATTTCTCTGCAGCTCCTTAGTCTTCCTTTTTAATAATGGATGTGAAATTTCAGCTCACTTGGGCGGGGTTACAGCTCCCTCCTGGAGCAGTAGGACATGATGGGATAGCCTGTACAGATAATTGGATATATTAATCAGGAGAGTACTCTTGGGAGAAAGGCTGGGGAGTCTCTCACTGGCACATAAAGGTGCAGAAAGCATCAGTGTGCCCCTGGTACTACCTTGGGTTCCACTGAAGCCAGACCAGACTCTGGTTCTTGGCTCCTTTCTACCATCTGTGCTAATAAGGACATTGTCAGGAAAGGGAATAACAATTTCTCTCCCTGGAATGTTCAAGGTCAGGTTGGACAGGGCGTGGAGCAACTTGGTCTGGAAGTGGAAGGTGTCCCTGCCCATGGCAGGGGGTTGGAATGGGATGGTCTTTAAGGTGCCTTCCAACCCAAAGCTCTCTGGGATTCTGTGATTATAAGAGAAACATAAGAGAAACATAAGATGGCACTACCTCCATCAGGAGTTCCCAGAGTAAGAGGAACACCAAGGCAGGGCTACAGGAGACCATCTTTGGTGTGACAGGAGTAGAAAAGTAGTTCTTTTCCTGCAGCTGTTGTGACTCTACATCCTCTCTAAAGGCTAATCAACACAAACACTGACTAGATGAAAGGAGTCCTGTTCATGGGCATGGAATTGCATGAAGCTGGGATCATAGAGTCCTAGACTGGTTTGGGTGGGAAGGACCTTGAAGTTCACCTAATTCCACCCCCTGCCATGGGCGGGGCCACCTTCCTCTATCCCAGGTTGCTCCAAGCCCTGTCCAACCTGGCCTTGGACACTTCCAGGGATCCAGGGGCAGCCACAGCTTCTCCGGGCAGGGCTTCCCCACCCTCAGACCATGTTGATGTTTGTAGTAGAAATGCTTTGCTGTCTAGAAGAGCCAGTTGGGCAGTTTTGAATCTATTCTCTTGCACAAATCCACTGATCGGGATCGATTCTCTCTCCATGCAGCCAAAGCCCAGCGCGAAGAAGGAACGCGGGTGCTGTGGGCGGTGCTGAAGGTCCGGGAAGAGGGACCACTGCAGCATCCCAGGGAAACAGCCCGAGTCCTGCATGCCCTGGCCATGATCCACTACCTGGGCCTGGATTTAGCCAAGGTAGGTTGTGTCTGAAAGGGTTCAGGAGAATTGGCCCGCTGCCCTGGGAGTCATCCTACCTCCTGGCCCTCTTGTTCCCCAGCACCTCTCCTGAGCCCACGGTGCTGGTGACCGAAGACAAAGTGCCTTGTAGCTCTCAAACCAAGGAATTGGGTGGGATATTGGGAGGAAATCCTTCCCTATGAGGGTGGGGAGGCCCTGGCACAGGGTGCCTGGAGAAGCTGTGGCTGCCCCTGGATCCCCAGAAGTGTCCAAGGCCCAGTTGGATGGGGCTTGGAGCAACCTGGGACGGTGGAAGATGTCCCTGCCATGGAACATGAGATCAGCTTTAAAGTCCCTTGCAAGCCAAACTATTTCATGATTCTGTAACCTGCACTCTGTCAAGGCTGACTATCCTGGTGGATGTGTTTTGGTCTCTGCCAGGCCAGTGGATCCAGCAGTTGTCCACATTTTCTGCATTCATCCTTTATCTGGGCTATCCTGGCAGTGTAGCTGCCTTTAGACCTGAGCTCAGGGGTTACACAGAGAGCAACACCTGGGGCTCACAGACCTGTCCCTTAGCCAGACTCCCCTGAGTTCAAGGTTCAGTCTATTGGAGTCTGTAATTCCAATTTGGAATCTGCATTCCTGTATCTTTCGGGCTAAAAATTCACAGGTGACTGGTAACTTCTGTGCTTTACCAAGAATTGATTTCGAGGAAGTGCTGAGCAGAAATCATCTGGCCCCTCTGGGATCAGTGCTCAAAACTCTGAGTTTCTTCAGCCTGGCTTTTGAGGGGTGAAAATACAGATCATGAAAAATACGGTGTTGAAATATTAATGGTCTCTTCATTGTATTATAGAAAGCTATAACTATGGAGTATTTGGGAGACACAAATTCAAATTAGAAAAAAGGACAAAGCTTTATAATTGTGGGAGTATCCAATCCCTGGAAGAGCTACCAAGGGAAATTATTTAGTTCCTTATCAAGAGAAATGAAGGATTTAGTTCAGAGTCAGTGCAGCTGGGTTTTTATCCCTGACATAGCTTTGGGATTGTTCAGAGGAGCTGTGTTAAACAGAAGGTGATGTCCAGCACAGGGGGCTGGGGTCAGTAATCTCCTGTCTCCACCACTGGATCCTAAATATGGGATCTGCTGGCAGCTTTAGGCTCTCCTGTAAAGCAGCTTGTACAGGTCACCTCAGAAAGGGAGCCTGGAGCTGCTCCAGGCTGCTCCTGCACTGAGCCTCAGCAGGTGTTTAACTACTCTGTGAGAAAAGCCAGATTCCTGACAATTCCTGGGTGTTTCTTCTGTCCCATTCCAGGCCCAGGAGGTGGGGATGAAAGCCTTCGACTTGGCCAAGCAGCTGCCCCAACAAGAGTCTCTAGAAAGCATTGGTCACTTGCTGGAGTTGATTAATGCCCAGTTTTCCCATACCGCATAAAAACTGGCTCTGCCAGACCCAGGTGTTTGGCCAGGTTCTCTGTTATCCAGGTTCCTGAACACCATGAGCGTCACAAGCCCTTGGTCCTTCCTGCTGCTGCCTCTTTCCAGCTGCATCCCTGGCTGTCCCAAACTGTTTGGAAAATAAACATTTTGGTCTGAGTTAATCTTCATGTACTGCTCCACCTCTGTAACCTCTCAGGAATAACAGCACCAGGGTGAGAAACAAAAGCACCATGAACACACTGAATAAATCATTTATTGGCCAGGTTGGGAATAAGCAAACAGCCTCTCACAGCCTCGTGGTGGTTGTCCAGGAGCCAAGACGAGCTCAGGTGTGTTTCTTACTGGTTTCCTGGCTTTGCTTGCCAGTTTGGTGAGGGAGATCCCATGGAGGGATAGGAGAGGGACACAGGGAAGGGCTGGGGTGGTGGACACCTGCTCCTGGGGACCTGGTTGGGCTTTGACAAGGCGTTGCAGGTCCCTGCAGTGCCCCTCCATCTCCAAACCAATTTCCAGAGAATCCCAGACTGGTTTGGGATGGGAGGGACCTTAAAGCTCTTCTCACTTCATCCTCTGCCATGGGCAGGGACACCTTCTACTAGGGCAGGTGCTCAGAATTTCCTCTTTCTGCCAAGCTTCTCATGGCTCTGGGCACTGCGAGACTCCTTTGTTCCACTTCCATGGGTAGAAGTTCCACAGGAAGAACTTCCATCCAGGAGGGACCATGGGAGGTATGAGGGACTGTAAGCTGTCTTGAGGGAAAGAATGAAAAGGCTCCAACTGGGCATTCTAACCTAAAGAAGAGGTGGTTTCCTCCTGGCAAAGAGCTGACATCCCCTTGGATCTGCCACCAGCCTTGGGTGCTGGTGCTACCCCAAGGCCCACTCCCAGCTGGCTCCTGCCCCAGGGAACAGTGAGACCCCTGGGACAGAGGTGACCCTGCTGGGGAGGGACAGGGACACCAGAGCAGGGCCAGCTGCCAGAAGGCTCCAGAGGCCACGGGGAGTGTGGGAAGCATGGTGCAGCCGCCGGAGCTCCTGATCCCTCACGGCTGGGAAAGTGGAGAAGGGAATCTTGGCCTGTGCCAGGCTGAGCCCTGAGCTCCGATTAAGGCTCGTTTACTTCAGGAGGATTTATGAGGGTGTTTAATTGCCTCGCCGAGTTGGGCTGGAGTCAAGTGCACTTTGTAAATGCTTCGTCAAGCTGGGGCCTGAGCAATTAGCAGGGATTGCTGGTGCTGGGGAAAGGAAAACCACAGGTTCAGCCACGTTCCATTCCAGGGGCAGGGATATGGCTGCTCAGAGTGCACGGCCCAGACCTGGGGAGGGGCTAGGAGACCTCCCAGCACTCCTGTGGGAGATGCTGGTGGTTTCTCCACTTCATCAGGTGTGGATAACCACCTCCATGGGGTGGGGTATGGTGGAAGGGGCTGGAATGGTCATCTCCATGGGGTGGGAGTGCTGGAAGGGGCTGGAATGACCACCTCTGTGGGATGGGGCATGCTGGGGGACTGTGCCTGCTGGCACAGTGCCCCAGGGCACAAGGATTTGGGTCACCAGGGATTTGGAGCTCGGTCGTGGCTGTAATCCTTCCAGTGCTCCCGGGCTGAGCCTGTAGGACCGTGCGGCTGCTCCGGCTGTTCAACAAAACAAACCCAGCCTGGAAATGAAGACTGTGCAGGGCTGAGCATCTCCTGGAGCCAGGAATGAAACAGCAGAGTGAGAAGAGGAGCCCTGGGCTCTCCTCAGAAGAACATTCTGAGGACCTGTAAAAGACACTACAAGAGTGATTTCCTACAACAGCCATACCCAGTGTGTGCCCTGCAGGGCAAAGAGCTGCTTCAATAAATATAAAAAAGGCTGAAGTGACCAAGATCAGCATTTCTTTGCCTGAAAGTGTTTGGGCTTGCAGTTCTTGGCACCTTCTCAGCTGAAGGGGAAAAAAACCAAATCCACAGAGCAGCAGCAACCGCCTCCCTCCCTTTGCTTGCTCAGGTGCTCGTGGCACGACTAAAGCTCTGTCCCAGGCCAGGGGAGCGTGTTTGGGATCCACAGGGCAGGACAGCTCCAGCCGTGCTCCCCCGTGATCCCAGCCCAGGCTGCTCCAGGCAATTAAAATCTGGTCGTACACCCAGAGCAGGTATTTTGCAACCAGGTGAGTCGTTCCCGTGGTGGAAAAGCTTTGCAGGGACACGCACTCTCAGACCCCCACCCCCCACCCCTGGCAGGGCAGGGCAAGTCCGGCTCTGAAAAATAAAGGCACAGGACACTGGGGCTGGGTGGCTGCTCACATTCTCCTTTATTGTTCACACCACACACCTTCCCCTTGGCACTTCACTGCAGGGATTTGCTTAAAAAAAACCCACACACACCGCCACAGCTTGCCACGGCTGTGCCACAACCAGCTGAGCACAGGCATTTTTAAAGAGATTTATTTTACCCCCCTCCCCCCCACCCTTTATTTTCTTTCACGTGTGGTCAAGTGTCATCACTTCCAAACCAGACAAATAAATTAAAAAAAAAGATATTATTAAAAAAAACCCCAAACAACAACAACAACCAAAAAAAACCCAACACAAACAAAAAAAACAACCCTCCCTGTGGCTTTGGGAATGTGCCAGGAGCTCCCACACCAGCTGCACTCAGGGAAATGCCTTTTTTTTTGTGTGTGTGTTTTCAGTTTTGTTTGAAAAGGACAGTATTTCTCACGTGTATTTTCTTTGTTTAATATACTACAGCCTGAAATTCAGTGCAATAGATACAACTACAGTGCAGAACTATACAAAAGTCATCCTAACCATGTACAAGCTTTTTTTTCTTAGTTGCTATAGAAACTATAACCTTTTTCTGTACCTTTTGTATACATTATACAGTGTGAATATACTCCGAGAATATTTACAGTACTTGGCTTGTCAAATCAGAAACGCTATAACTTAAATGTCTACTATTAACAACCATTGAACAAAAATATATATAATATAAATATCTTCCAGTCTATACACAGAGCAGGAAACGGCTGTATCCATGCAGTGCTGGATTTTGGTGACTCCCAGGATGGGGGTGGTGATGGAGGGGGATGTTGTCGTGTGCGGCTGCCACTGGCGCTTCACTGTCGGGCAAATATTGCCGAGATTAATCCCAAAATTCAACAAGAACACATCCCCCCCCTCCCATTTTCCCCTCCCAGCTGGAATTCAGGCAAAAGGAGAGGAGCCTGCAACAAGGGATTGACCTTTCCAACTGATCCATCCGGACGGCTCCGTCCTCCGCGCTGCCCCGGGCGGGAGGTCCCCGTCCACGAACCCACCGCGGGGCTTGAAATCAAGGAGACTTTAAAAAATGACTCATTTTCTTGGTAGTTTTAAAAAATATTAGACTTAGTCAATTTATGTATTTTTTTGCTCTATGATTAGAACGTTAAAAATAAGTTTCCAGCTTTTTAAAAACTTCCTCTACGTGATTTTCCATTAAATAACTATCGCGTCATTAATAAAAAACAGGGAATTGCCCTCCTGCTGGTAGGGGCTGCGTGGCTGGGTTTATAAAACACCTATTGGCTTTGAAATCTTGGACGCAAAACCAGCTAAAAAATAAAATAAAATAAA
>VYZQ01069112.1:0-20676 GCA_013400655.1 Mystacornis crossleyi
GGTACATTTGAAATGGCCAGTAGCGGACAGGATTTGGGTACGTATGACCAGAGAGTCTGAAAACCCCGTGTAACCATGCTTTCACTCCCAAGGCCCATCCCCCCAGGGGGAAACCTCCACAATGACTAGCAAAAGCAGATCTGTCAGCCAAGGAAAGTACAGTGGCAAATAATTAACAAAACTCATATTTGTATAATAGATTTGAAATCACTTCACCTCTACTTTTAAGGTATATTATTTGCTCCTGCACTGACAATTACCTTGATAATAGAAGAGGTATTTAATGTATTTTGTTTTCTCTTTTTATAAGGTCTAAGTGAGATTGTTCATTCTAAAGTTTACTGTGACTCTGCTGCAGCTACTTACCGTGACCACTTTTCCTGAAAATTGCATCTTCTGCATCTTTGCCTTAGAAAACCCCTTTTTCTCCACTAAATTCCCAGACTACATGAGTATACGTCTTGATTTGAGTTACACTAGTGTTCACATGCCAAATTTTTCTTCTGTATTTGTACTATAGAACAGTCATCAAAATACCAAGAAACTGAACTGATTTTAAAAAAAAAGCTATTTTAAGTGTTTCTTCTCTTAAAATAAAAGAATGATTGCAATGCCTACCATGGTCACAGTTTAAAATGCTGATGTCTCAAAATTCTCTTTTGAAGCTCTCCTACTGTATCTATAAAAACATCCCATTGTTTTTGGTCTTTTGAGAAATGCAACTGCTGCCATAGCCTGTTGTGAAATTAATTTTATAAATTTATTTCCTGTTCAAAGGCTGGGTGCTTAAGACAGCAGGGGATGTAATTAAAAACCCTTTAAAAGATTCATGGATATAATAAAGCTAACCAAGCCATTTCAGAAGTATGGTTTGTGTAATTGAGAAATAATGAAGTGATGCTTGTGGAGGTCCATGCTGGCATCTGCTCTGAAGTGCAATAGGGCATTTGCAAACCTTAGAAATACACAGAAATAGAAGGATCCTTGGAAGACAAAAATTAAGTCCATCTGATGATTTAGCCAAAGTGCATTATGACTTGAATGGGAGAGTGAAGAAAATGTTTCACTGGGCATGAGGGAATATAAAACTCACCCATACCCTTTCTTCTTGAAACAATAGCTCAACAGCTACAAGTGCTTGGCAAGTTAAGCCATGCAGGTGGTAGGAGGTACAGATATTATGTAATTCTTCAACTATCTCCCATTTTCATTAAAATGGGTCAGCACAGCCTGTACATAGAGTCTCCTACAGGCCATAATTTCAATTTTATCTGTGATTGCCTTGCCCTGCTATGCTCGGAACTGTGCTCCCACTGTTTTTTATAGACTTGGCTTCCCTTAAGAAAAAAGAGTGGAAGAGGTTTTATGGCTGTCAGAGTGGCTGAAAATAGTGCTAAAGAGAGTCAGATATGAAACGGAAGCTTCTCATGAAGAACTGGCTGCTCCTGGACACAGCCAAAGGAACTGCAGGCTGAGCAGATTGGTTTTTGGGAATGAGTGAATCATTAGTGTATGGTGGGGAGTGCTGATGGGTTGGTACAACTGCCTTCTTGGCTTTCATGGGCCAGGAGAGCACAGATTATGGGGCTGGCATTTTGCTGTGTTTCTATTTTCTGAGGGAAATTTTCTGTTCTTTTCAAAGTCAACTTTAAATAGAAGCAGAAGCTACCTTAAAGCCATATTGCCCCCTGCATTTATATTCTAGTATTGCTCTGAGCACAGAGATGAAATAAAACAGGATCAGGCTCATAATTTTTCTTTCCTTATCTCCCTTGCTTTTTATATTTCCCAAATAAGTGCTCACCTGTGAAGCCCTTTTCCAGAATAATTTCCCAATGCTTATGAACTGACTTCTTAGTCAGCTGACTGTTTTACAAACTTCTTATGTAGCATTTCTTTATTATGTATAAGGATTCCCTTATGAAATTATTTTCCAGTAGTCTTTGAAGTCCTTTAAAAGTGTATCCATATGGCAGTTACTCCATTGTTTACCTCCTCCTGTTTTTTTAAGAGGACTGGCTGTATACAGTAGTTATCTTCCTGAGATTTCAAGTAACTTCTCAACTGCTTACTGACCTTTACCTTTGATATAGCCATAAAATAATTTTTAAAGGAAATATACTCTTCAAGAGTTTCATTCCTTGTGATTATGCCAGCTCTCTCAGAAATGAACAGCTGGTAAATTCGCTGAAGCAGACCTGTGTGGTGCCACATTTATGGAGTGCTTTCTTGGAGCAGAACAATACATTATAGCTTTAGCCACAAAGTGCAGTCTAAAAATAATTCTACTTTGCTCCAGAGATGTGCATGGATTGATTATTTTTCTCCTTTAGAGGTGATTTAAGCTATTAAAACGTAGAATGAGAAAGGGAAATGTGATTAGATCTGGTGCATTTTATCTTTATGAGCTTCCGGCTTTCTTGTAAGAATTGTTAGTTTTAACTTTGAAATGAATCACTTATCATTTGCATACTTAAGTAAGACTTTACTTCTGGCAAACAATTAATGTTGAAGTTTTAATGGAGAGGAGTAGAAATGTAAAACATGATTGTCAGGTAACTTTGCTGAATTTTATTCAAGATAGAGCTGTGTTTAATGCTTAATATTTAATGTTTCATTGTTCATTGTCTTTGGCACTGAAAATAAAACACAGTTCACTCAGTCTGCATGGCCTAATAAAATGCCTTTAGAATGTGAAGTTTAGATCCATATTTTGTGCATGGCATGAACCCACAAGGAAACAAAAAGTAGTGGACAGGGTTCTTCCTGAGCTGCTGGACTTCACCGATGACCAGCATGTTCCTGGTAATGCATCAGGCTTTGGTGATGTTCAGGGGAGGAGAGGGGGCATTGCAGAGTTCTGCTCTCCAGGTCTCTGTCTCTCTTGCCAGTCAGTTTGTGAGGTGCGTCAGCTGTGCTCCCCTCTGCCCAACCTCTGCCTTCCTGCACACACTACTTCTGCAGTGTGTTTTCCCCAGCCCTTTACAGGCTGTTAAACTCCTCTTCCGTCCACCTATGGTAAAGCTTCTTAAATAGCGGCTATTTATTTGCCCTTGCCTCTTCCTGATATCCAAGTACCCAAGAATGCCAGTGTCTCAGCTGGACTCCCGTCAGGTCCTGGAGGCAAACAAAATTCTAATTACCTGCATGATCTGTGGAGCAAGAGCTACAGAAATCTGGCAACAACATTAACTGCATTTTTTTCCTAAATGAAATTCAAAGCAGAAGAATACTTCTACTTGCACTGTGAATACTCTGTTGTGGTTTAAATAGTTAGGTCATGTTGAAGACTTCGGTAAGTATTTGGACAGTGCTCTCAGGAACATGGTGGGACCCTTGGGGATGGTCCTGTGCAGGGCTAAATGTTGGACTTGATGATCCTTATGGTGGGTTGCTTCCAACTCAGCATATTCTGTGATTCTGTGAATACTGAATACATATGGTAGTTTAAAAATACAGTGCAGTCCATGATATAAGGGTTTTTAATGCTGCCCCACAATTTCAATCTTTAGTGTCACTTAAATTCCCTCGAAGACAGTCCTAACTCAGTTGATGAAGTTGCCAGAGGTGGATGATAGTTCTTGGCAGCTGGTTAGAGAGCATCTAAAATATTTGATATGGGATGGTTTTTGAAAATGACCAAACCCCCAAATCACTTGCAACTTCATTAGCATCAGAAACTAGAATATAACAAAAAGTTTGTGTATAAGAGTTTATCATAATTTGGTGTTTCAAAGATGAATTGGGCACCACAAAGATGCCATTAAGGCTGCTTCAGGCTTCCTGCAGTATGACTTCAAAATATTCTGTGGGTTTGAAGATTTCTTGATAACCACCAAAATTGTAAACATGATTATACTATATTTAAGGATTGTGAAATAAGTCTGAAATAATTCTTCATGAGGGATAAGAGGGTGGTGACAAGCCAGGGAATGCACATGGACTTTTTTCACCAACAGTGATTTATATTTGGGATAGACCCAGAGGCTATGTCTAAATAGGAGACCTGGAACCACTGACATGGGTCAACAAAAGTACTGCAGCCAGCTCCAGAGGAGATCAAATTTGCTGACAGCACTCCCACTCTTTTCCTGCTTCTGCAGAAAACGGGGCGGATGAAGCACAATTTGTACAGCCCAGTGGTTAGATACAGAGTGTGAATAAAACAGTATAATTCCATGGATGTCTATAGCCCTTGTGGTTTCATCTAACTGCTGAGTTATACTCAGGGATTTAATAAAAATATGTGTCTGATTTATTTTCCTTTCTGGAAATCAATGGAAGATGATTGGCAGCAAAAATATCCATTAGTATTGGCATGGCAGACATACAAGGAAGCTTTCCCTAGCTGTGCTGAAAACCTAGTTTTCCATTTTGAAAAACACCACAGGAAACTGAGAAAGATGCTTCTGTATCAGCTGTAGTATTATTCAGAAAATAGAATTTAAGGGAGAAAACACCAGTTGTCATGTTTGTCACTTGAATGGGAGGTTATGCCAAAGGAGGCTGGCAACAGGGGTTATTAACTCAGCTGCTCTGTTAGGGCTGTTTTGTGAGAAAGGTTATAAACTAAAAGTTTGACTAAACTTTTTCTTTACAGATGAATGAGACTGTATTATCATGAAGTACTGATAAAGCTGGAAACTACAATGAATGCTCACACCAAAACCATATTAGACATCAGTATTTTCTTCTATAAGGAAGAGGAAGGAACTGATTTTTAAATTTTTTCCCTGTTGTCTGGAATGGGGATTCTGAACTTCTGTACGTTTAAGGACAGACTTTAACAGATTTAAGAGTTGCTCTACACAACTGGCAAACTGCACTTGCTCACACACCACATGTGGACATGCTTTGGGGAATTTCCTTTGCTCTATTAAATGCTAATTTCTGCATGTAAGACAAGTTTAAGGGGTCAGTTAGCAAACTGAGGGGTTTCTGTGAATTTTATATTCCCAAATTTAGCTCTAATTGCAGAAGGAATTTCCCGTGCATTTCTCCATGTCTTGGAGTCAAATACTTGCTTTCAGTTTCTCTTCTTGCTCATGATGTCACATTTTCGATGAAATAATGACTAAATGAAGGACACCCACATTTCCAAGGAGATCAGACAGCATTTCACACCAAGTAAAATTTGCATATATTTATTATTTTTTCTCTTTCTAATCCTGATAAGAATACTTGTACTTCATGACGTGTTTTTCAGCAGGGTGAAAATGCAGAGTGAGTGCGCAGTGTCCCACCAGCATGGTGCCCCAGGAAGACAGGGCTGTATGGAGAGGACTGAGCCTACCACCATCTCTCATCTCACTTTGCTTTTCTGCTTGCCGTTAAGCTCGCAGTTCAAGAGCTGGTGATGGTGCACTTGTTTTTCCTGCTGAGTGAACACAAGATGACTAAAAAAAAGGGAACCTTTCTGTGTAATGACATTATCAGGAAGGGTGATTTACTACTGGGGAAAGAGCCCTTTGCAGCTTTTCTGATCATGTTTCAAGGTTTTGCCTTTTTTCTTTCCAACTCTCCCAATAATAATGATGTAATATATTAAATTAAGTGGTAACAATGTATGAAGCTGTGGTTATCATTAAATATTTATGCTTCTGGAGTGTTGTAAACACACAGGGCAGCCCTAATTAACTATAGGTAGTCTACAATTATCCCATGGTAATTACCCTAATTGGAATTGGCTCATTATGGGAAATAGAATAGAATTTGTTTTCTGTTTGGTACTGAAAAATAGAGTTGGCAATTAACTAAAACCAGCAGCCGCTTCATCCAACTTAAAAAATTAAATTGCACTCTTAGAGCCTGTCACAGTTTCCACAATTGGAGCAGTTTTACGAACAAAACCAGTAATCAGATCTGGCTTCCAAAGAATAAGTACTTTCATAACCTTGTCTCTCTGTCAGCGTTGATTGATAACTGTGATACACAGAGGTCCATAAAAATGCCCAAAGGGCTACTGAAAGCACTCAGAGACACACAGATCATTTGCTTTGTGAAGCTGCTAGAAGAGTTGTGGGAGCACTGAGAAGGCACATGCTTTCTTTTGCTGTGGGAATAATTCAGCTGTGGACATGGAGAGACTCTGTGTTGTTTAAGCATGACAAGCAATATTTCTGACCACTCCTCTCCTCCCTTGGCCACTGGGAAACCTTGCAAGTGTAAGACAAGGATATCCCAGGCTATTTGCAGGACAGCAGCCCTACTCTTGTGGAGCTGTCACAGGCAACTGGATCTCTCCAACAGCCCAGGGCACTTGGCAGTCATTCCAAATGCTCATCCCAGACCCTTGCCAACAAGAGAGTGCAATACTCACGTGCAGGACATGGCAGGTGTATCCAAATGCTGTTGGGCACCATCCTGAACCAAAGAAGAAATGGGATATCTGGACTAGGCTGATTCCGGCTGGCCAAGGCTGCGGCCGGACACGCGGCTCTGCTGCTGCTGCTGAGCTGAGTAAAGGTGGTGATGCCCCCGGAATTCCATCTCTACCCTTCCTTCCCCGCCAGACAGCCCTGATCCATTACACACCAATGTCAGGGTGCTGGGAATAGCAGGAAGCAGGAACAGCCTTACCTGGAACTGCTCCTGGCAGAAGAGGATCTGTAATTGCAGCATGAGGATTGAGGACGGAATACTGCCGCTGTGAGGAAACTCCTGTTTCTAATTTTATTTTCCTATCTGTTCATAAATGTCATGAAAAATTAAATTCAAAAGAAGTGTAGGGTGTTACAAAATTCCGTCATACAAATGTATCTTCTAAGTAATAAATTAATGATTTGTTTTCTCCATCTGCTTTGCCTGATACAAACAGGAACAATCTGCTTTTGCTGAGAGTGGAAATGCCTCTGCTGAATTGATCTTGTGGAAATAGGAAGATGCGAGAAGAAAATGTTCAAGTAGCCTGTAGAAGCCTGCACACTGCTGCAAACAGAAGGAAAGATCACAAAAAGAAATAGGAGTTGGAGGACAGTGATTGATCCCTATCATATTCTATGTCCTCACGTGGTATGTATATATCTGTTTTCCACAATTAATGAAAACCCACTTTTTTTTTTTTTTACTCTACTTCTAAAACATGACCTGCCTTTCTTTTTTTCATGTCTGTGACTTTCAATGTTTTTGGGACTTTAGGCCATTCTTTCCAGTGTTGTTTTTATTTTTTGCAGCAGTTACATTAGCTGCCATCTCCAATGAGGAAACCAGTTTTCCCAGTTATAAATGAGGTGAGCTGTGAAAAGTGAGAAAAGGAAGATGCTGAGGATGTGCCTGAGCAGTATTTCTACAGCACTTCCAAAAGCTAATACAAGCTTATGCTTTGGAGACAGTGAACAATGTGGGGTCATTGTAATGTGGGTCAAAGTAAATAAGTCCTGTATTTCTAGTTAAATGATTTTTTTTCTTTATTGTGGGAAATAAATCTATATCAATTGCTGTTCTCTGTTTTTCAAATATCTTGAAGTTGAAGGCTAGCAAACCTTTGTGGGTAGATGTTAGCTATTTGCCTGTGGTTATGCCTGGGGCAAGGAGGTAGGGCTGTTACCAGGGAGGTTGCTGGTGAGGTTTCCTACATCTGCATGGTGACTTTTAGAAGACCTTAGGGGCAGAAGGTGGGGAAATACGTCAGTGTCATTGGGAGAATTAGCCCTGAGTCTTACCATGATCTTTGCTTCTTCTCCAGCCTCTAACCAGGGTATCTTGGGATTTCACTTTGTGGGGCTGAGGCAAGTGGAGGCATAATAGAGACAGGTGAGATTATGGAAAACAGTTTTGCTTGTTAGGCTCTCAGGAGGAAGATAACTGAGGCAACACCTAACCGGAGATAGAGCAAAAAAGGGCAAATCTCTTTCTCAAAGGGCAAATCTTTTACTCAGTCTATAGAGTACATTGAAAAATGATGGCTGTCTTTTACAGATATATTATAAAAATTGTATTAAAAAGTATGCACATGCGTATCAAATTTACCTTTCAATTTTTCTCCCTTAGTTCATCCACATGTTCCCACCTCTTGTATTTTCTCTTGTATAAAGCAGCTTCATTTCAACAGTCCTCTCTGTGAAACTCTTCTTTCACTCCCAAGCATTTCTAGCAGAACTCAGCACAGTGTGACTGGCATGTGACATCCTGCTCAGCCCTGCCAAGGGATGGAGACCCTGGCCAGGTTGCTTCACTACCAAGGAGGGCTGCAAAATTATCACTCAAATCAACCCCCTCCTGCTGTGTTGCCTGAGAGGTTCATGTTTTTATGAAGGTGGCAGTTCACTTAGTCTCTATTTTTAGGTTTGTGCTAGCAGTCCCTAAGAATTACGACTGAAAATGAACGTGAGAGGACATCTGTCAAGGTGAAGGTCTGCACAGACAAAACAGAGTTTTGGCTTTAGATGGAGTTTACTGGCCTTTTCTGCCATAGGGACTGAAGACATGGATTTTTTGAGCCGTGCAGATTGTCACAAAAATTCTTAATATGATCCTTCTTCTAGTTGCTTGTTTTTGAAGTACCCAAAATTTTTGAGCTTAAGCAAGCATCAGTTGCATTTTACGAACTTGTTCCCCCTTCAGTGTTGAATCATGTCTACAGAGGAATATAATGGCAGAGGGAAAACCAAGCACAGTATCTGGAAAGACTGCTTGAAAACCTCTGTAAACCAGAATAAGATTTAGAGGAAGTGTCTAAGTGAATGTAGCCTCCTTCAGGATTACAAAGGGCATTGCCATCCAGAAATTTTGCACCACTTCTCTGTAAGCTAATTCTGATTCTAGAAGGGACCTGGCCCTCACAGCATGACTCTGCCTTGGTTCACTATCCTTCCTAAGCAGCAGCAGGTTTTATTTGCATTGAATATCTCCTTTCTCCCTTGGCAATACTCTTCTCCATCATAAGGACATTTTTGCATGATAATGCATTGTGCTCTATAAACATAACCTTTAAAGTCCGTTTTCTTTTAAAAAATAAATTTAATTGCTTAATGATTGCCAAAATGACATTTAGGTTTGCTTTTTGTTTTGAAATATAAGTACTTGTTTCAATTCCTTACTCTAGTCAGAAATATGCTATTTTTAATGGGCTCAGACACGTCATTAAAACATTTTAGGTGTTATCACTGTATCCCCATTTTTCTTTAAGTTATTCATTTGTTCCAGCACTCCTTCCTTTGGCAAGAAACTCACTTGCATAAGCTGTTGGATCAGCTTGTCACTGATTTTGAACTCAGTGATTTTTTGCTACAGCAAAAAGGAGGAGCTGAGTAAAAAAGTTTTTAGTTTAGAAATATTTCTTCATCGTCAGGAATTTGAGTGTCCATTAACTCCAGCAAGAATGAAGACTCTCAGCACTTTGCAGGATTGTCTTGCTCCTGTCACCTTATCCAGGCTCCAAGGATCTGTGCTGCTGCAGTGTCATTCCCACTTGTCCTCCGTTTCTCACCCTGTGCTTTTCTGATTCTTTTCTTTAGGTGAAGGCATTGGTTTTCTTGGAAGGATTTGCAAAACCTACCCCTCCCTCTGCCACGAATGTGCTATAAGATGCAATACAGGTAATTTCTCAGAAGTGTGCTTTTTTCTCTTTAGCGGGCATGTAAAGTGCTGCTAATCGTTAGTGAGTGTTTAAGGTAAATGAAAGCCAAGCTGATGAGCGAGTGATGCCCGGCAGGTAAATCCGTTCATTCTCTCAGTTGCTGTTGTTAGTTGACTTTGCTTGCAGCAACTCCTTCCTTACTTTGCTTGCATGGAGTACTAGGGAAACAAGGAAAATATTTATTAAAATTATAATACCACAATATCTTAAGACATTTTTTCTTTGTTGGGATTCATTCTAAAGCAGTACATTACAATGGAAAATGCAGTCCTCTGCAACAGGCACTGCAGCAAAACAAACCTTGAAGTGCTCTTGAAAGCTCTCAGTGGTTCCTCTTGTGGGACGTGTTGAACGTAACAATTGCGATAAGTGACTCACGTTGCTCAGTCCCACAGATATCAAACTTAAATGCACAGCTGGCTCTGTGGGGTTTTGTAACACTTCTGTTCACCTTGGTAGAGCCAGGTTGCAGATGGAAAATTTAAATTCTGTGAGAGAGCCCGCGTGAGAACTTTGTGTCCCTGAAGCCAGGCTGAGTTGTGTGTCCAAATTCTCAGGGGACAGCCGTTTTATGCTTTCATTTTCAGGAGATTTCAGTCTTAAGGTGAACTTGATTCCAGGCTTCAGACAGCCTTTACGAGGATACAGCCTATGAGGCAGGAGGCTAAAAATTTGCATTTGCTCCATTGTTGGCCAATAGCTCACTGTGGAAGGGGACTGGACACGGTCTGCCGGAGGCAACCCTGCCCCACGACGTCCCTACACTAACGGTCAGTTGGAGCTGTGCAGGGGAAACCCAGCTCAAGGCACATTACTTAAAGCATTCTCCTGAGTCGCGACTGCTGACACCATTCAGGAATCTCCTGGGTAAGCGGTTCTTTGCTCTCACACAGTGGGACTGTTCCTGTGCCCTTCCTTGGGTAAATGATTCAACTTCTGTGCACCTTCACTTCCAGATACGGAAAATGGGATAATGCCTCACCTTAACTGAGTGCGTATGACTGGTGTGCATGTGACAAATCAGGGTCTAATACTAAAAGTGTTCAGGCATCTGAAGATGCAAACTATCACACAGTAAGTTTTTCAAAATACCACAGGTATCTAACTTCTCCTGGAGTGAATCACGGTGAATCACCTCAAACACTTGCTGCTCATATGGGGCTCAGCTCCCAAAGGCTGTATGAAAGGAGTTTGCACAAAGCTTTGACTCTTCTTGCAAACATAACTATGATTTTTTTTTGTTTTTCTTAAAAAATGAGACTATTTTTGTTCAAGTTTTTCACTGAAATGAGGGTTTACATGCCCAAGCCCAAATAACACCTTTTTTTCACCTGCCTACCATTGCTCTGTACAGTTAGCTGACTTTTCAAGGAGTTTAAAGATTAAAATATACATTAATTTGCAACTCTCTTTCTTTTGTCAAGTCTTGGTCACAAATGCAGCTTTATAAAGGCATCTGGTTGATATGATTCAGAACATATTTTACAAAACCACTTGGCTCTGTGGAGAGATTTGATTTCTTTGTCAGTGAGAGTGATTGACAACCAAAACCCCCATAATCTAAAAGGAGATTCAGAGACAGGATCTGACAGTCCATCACGACAGACCTGTCGCGTTAGCAGAGCCCCGTGCAGGAATCCTGCACGGGGCTCAGTGATGGGGGCAGGCATTGGATCAGGTGATGAAGGCGTGTGACGAGCGTGCCAGACAATGTGCTGAGGATGGCACGGGGAAGCCTGTGCCGTGGGAGAGGCTGTGAATCCACTGCTGCCAGAGCATCTGTCCCTGAGCGCGTTCCCGGTGCCAGCCCCCGGCTGCGGTGCAGCTCCCCCTGCCCGGCACGCCGGGCACCAGGCACAGCTGCTCGGGGGCCCTGCCGTGGGTGGGAGGGGGAGGACAGGAATGAATCTTGTGATCATGTGTGGGACTCAGTGGGTCTGGCACCACCTCAAGCAGATGTTTTTGGCCACTGCTCCAGTAAGCTGAGCTGGGAAACAGCACCAAGTTTCGGCTCAGCAAGTCTCTCCGAGCCGTACTGTGAGCGTGGCCAAGTGCTGTGCAAGTGGATTCACAGAGCTGAATCCGCTGCAGCCTTCATCTGGGACAACTGCTCAGAAACCTGGGTGAATCATGTTACCAGTGCTAAGTGCTGAATCATGCACCTACCAAATCTGTCAGCAAAAAAATTTATAGGTAAAAAATAAGTCACTACACCTCGTTAAAGTGTTGGCAGCATTTTATCAGGATAAGTATTTGGATCTTGTAACTGTATGAACTTTCCAAATTATTAATTTAATTGCACAGCCACCTTCGTATCTAATTTGCCCCTAGCCAGATCTTAAAAATGATTTAAACTTCAAAGACCATAGTAATCCCACACGCATAAAGACACTTGGAAAAACTATTTCTTTGAAATGTAACTGATTACAAACTAGTGTTGATTCGCTGTGCTTTCTGGGCCACATTAGCTCTTCTGTGGGCATGGAGTGCTCTTGTAATTTGTCAAGCGCTACCACCATTTAGGATCAGTTAAGCTTTCTCACATTAATTAAAAACTGTAATTAAATAACCAAAAAGTCCCTCACTATGACTCAGTCTCAGAGTGTGCATCTGGCCCTTGTTTCAGATGGGAGGGAAAAAAGGTGAAGTTATGTCAGAAATTTCCGGGATGTTTTCTTTGATTACCTCATAAGGCACTCTGCTGAAATGGTAATGGCTGGGAAATTAAAGACAGAGAAAGACATCTTTTATTGAGGTGGAAAGGATTGTGGCAAATCCTTCTACTTACGTTGCATTTTGATCTCAGTGCAGTACAGGACTAAGACATCATGAACAGAAGATGCAAAAGAAATAGTCTTAAAATATCTTTTAATGTTTAGCCCTGTAAACACCTCAGTGAACTTTACTTAAAAAGATGCCTCTTCCTGAGAGGAATCCCACTTCACTCTTACTCTCCCATATTGACACAAAAGGGGAAGATGAGTGCTAGAGAAGCAGATTTACCCTTGCAAGTGGCTACTACTGTATTTAATAGATGTATATTTATGTATTTTAAGAGATTAGGGTATGGTTTCTGAGTATATTTGGGAAAGAAAGAAGAGCTCTGTGCATAAGTTTTATCATATTGCACAAGATCTGCCACCACTTATAAAATTTTACCCCCTTTGTGTTGCTTTAGTGAGCATATGAAGCAGGGAGGGTAGGATACATCAACTTCTGTCTCTTGATGGAGATGACACACATGTTATAGTTACAGTTTTCTAACAATTAAACTGTCCTGATTGTAAAGACAATACTTATTTGCTCCTAACTCCCCATCTAGATTTCATGAGAACTGTTCAAAAACATTTGTTGAACAGCTGCCTCTAGCAGGAAGAGTGCAGTAGTCAAATGTATTTCTTAAATGGATGCAGATTTTGGTAGATTGCTGTTTGGAGTTCTTAAAAAAAAAAGATTTCAGAGTGAAAAAATATTCACTTCTAAATACACTTATTTTTCTACAAAAAGAGATTCAAAATGTTATTTATTGATCAGAAAATTTGGAGTTAAACAAAGTAATTTTATGAAGGTGAGAAGCACGTGTGATAACTGTTGGCTTTAGAGATCAATTTAGTTTGGAAAAAAAAAGATGATCTCTTTCATGACAGAAATTCCCTTTTTATCAGCTCAAGATTGTTATTTCTGTCACGGTAGGTAGCAAAAGAGTAATTTCTTTGTTTGTTTACCTTTTGTTTATTCTTATGTGGTAAACACATTCAAGTGAAAAACATAGATTAGGAGACTGTGATCTCACTTGTGATATCATAGTCCTAACACCATGGACTGGTTTGGGTTGGATATGAATTTACAGATCATCTAATCCAACTCCTCATCTTCCACTGGACCAGATTGCTCTGAGTCCTATCCAGCCTTGAACACTTCCAGTGATGGGACATCCACAGCTTCTCTGGACTGTTCCAGTTCCACAGAATTTCACCACTCTCACACTAAAGAATTTCTTTCTAACTTCTGATCTAAACCTGCCCTGTTTGAGTTAAAAACCATTGCCCCTTCTCCTGTCCCTACAGGCCTTGGTAAAACCTCCCTCTTCAGCTCTCCTATAAATCCACTTTTATATATTGAAAGGCCACAATGAGGTCATCCTGGAGCCTTCCCTTCTCCAGGCTGAACAGCCCCAGCTCTCTCAGCCTGTCCTCGTGGGAGAGGTGCTCCAGCCCTCTGATCATCTTCATGGCCCTCCTGTGGACTTCTGCGCAGATTAAAGAAATGTATGTTCTGTGCTTTATCTGGTCCCCTCTTCCCATGCAGGTAAATCCCAAGAATTAGAGAGGAGGAAGACCAAAGAAACACTCCTCTGAAATGGCAGTGGACAGAGGGAGTTGAGTAAGCACAATCTGGACTACTATGAGTCTGCTGAATGTGATCTGTGAAAATCAGTATCACCGCTTTTGCATTAATTCTGAAGACAGTAAATTGCAAGGTTGAATTTTTTCTAAGACTGTCAGATGTAGCCATTTGTCTACCATTTCCAGGAGGCAGAAATGCCTACACCTGGACAGGAAGGCGAAATCTTGATCCAAAAGAAAATAATGGGATTTTGGTAGTAATATGAAGCACTTCTAAGGAATGTGCTATGCAAGATAATTATTTTAAGAAATGGGATTTCTGTTTCATATTATAAAAACCTTAAGAAGTTATTAGAAAATGCAAAGCTGTGTACATCAGCTTCAGAGCCACTGTGGCTAATTTATGTGTGTGTATGAGAAAAAGTGAGGTGCCTTATCCTTGCAATCTCTATTTTTCTGATTGAGAAACCTGGATCACACTGAAGTGAACAGCTACACCCAAATCATGCAGCACAGTCTTACACAGAGGTACCAGCTCATGCCAAAACGTACTGTCTCCATATTAAAAGACATCTCCTCTCTCCATGTGAAAAGACATCTACTCTCTACAAGGTTGATTAGCTCAAGCACAACACAGGGACAACCTACACCACCAGAGCTAGCTCTGTTAATGTTAATTTGAGCTAAATCTGTCTGTTATGCCTTATTACTGCATGTAGACACATCCTTTCATTTTTCATGTATATATCTCCGATACCATTCATTAGAACCACCCATGTCTGTCTTCTGGTAAAATTTAGCAGTTTCACATTTTAAATGCAACTCAGAATTCAGGATGAAAGGAAGCCAGGGTAGGGACTTTCTGCTAAGGAGCCCATGCAGTCTGTGGACTGCTATAGACTCTTATAAGTTTTTCTAGGCATATTTTCAGGTTTTTGGTTGCTTGGCTCTCAAAATCCATGCACTAAACTGAAGCAGCTGACTGGTGTTCCATTTGTTCAGTGCATATCTATGCTGACCAGCTTTGCATCTAGATTGGATGTTTGCTAAAATCTCCTCGCCTGTGCACTGGAAAATGCCTCTTCTGAGAATTGTTCAGAACACATAGTCAGTCCATGGCCCAATCCTCTTTCTGAACTGGACAGATGAAACAGAGAAAACAAGAGAATGATGATTGTACAAGTCTGTACAGTATCTTTACAAACAGTAGCTCTATGTTTCTCTCAATGAACAATTAATAGCAGTGGGTTTCAGAAACATATTCTACAGTGGTATAAACTAACGTTTCAGCAGACACAAAAGAGAAAACATGTCTCTTTCTCAATGGAAAATTGCTGTAAGAAATAAAATTGTGTTTCATTCATAAAGAGTTTCCCTACAAGTAAGATCTCTGACATGTGATCCTCTCAAATATTTCTATCAAAAAAAGGTTTTCAAATTTCTACAAGAGCTCTGCTTGAAGTTTATTTGGATAACTTGTTAAGTTTGCCTGTTGATGGCTATGCTATGACTGACTGTCACTGATCTGGCTGACTAAGCTGCCTCATTTTTGGACAGAGAGTGGTGTGGAAACCCTGAGGTAGGGAGAGGACAGTGTGAGTGAGATTCAAACATTAGATATCTGCATTTCAGGCTAGTGCATCTTACCAAGACCCTTGAAAAGCAATGGATACTCTGTGTGATTCACATTGCACAGAGTGAATGAGTTTGTGGTCTAGAAACCCCCCGGGTTGTGTAGATAGAGACATCTGCATTTGATAAGTACCAACCTAGGCAATCATGGCAGCCAAAGTCACAGTAAGAGTTTCTTTGGTCCTGTTTTCACTACTGACAGGAAGCAGAAGGGAGACCTATACAGGAGAAGGTATATTCTGTTTGTCCTTAATGGTTAGATCTGTGTTTGGAGAGTGTGTACTTGGAAGGTCTCAGATATTAATTAAGTACACAGATTACAAAATAAAACAATGAAGGATGCTTGATGCTTCCACAGTCCGAATTTCAGCGAAGGTTTGGGATGAGGCTACAGATGCTCCCTGCTTTGCCCCAGGCTACCACCACAATTTAGCAGTTGATGGGATTTGCAGAAGTGCAAAAGGTCCAGTGTAGCTGATTAACCTTGGTTTTCTGGCTGCTTTTTATTCTAGTACTGTGAAACGTCGAATGCCTTCATCAGCTCTCTCACTCTTAGTCCTGAGTCCAGTCAAGTACCTGTGTGAGTCAAGTCCGAGGGGAGGTTGTCCTTGCAAATACATGGCTAAGGCAGGCGCAGGGGAAGGGAAACACGTTGTGTGTAAAAGCTCCCACTGTAGGTGTGGAAAGACTGGGGGAGCTGCTTTGGCACTCAGGGTACAGTACTGGTTGCCTGCTTGCCAGTGCATGCTCCCCCTTGCCCCAGATTCAGAGCATGTGGCTCCTGGGCTGAGAAGGAGCAGGTGGAATTCTTCTGTTGGTTACTCTGTCCCAAAACTCCTAAGGGAGTAAGTTTGAGACCAGTTTGGAATTTTTTTCTTAAAAAAAATACAACTAAGTTTTCCCCAGTTTCTCAGAAAAACAGGAGATGATTTCATCTTATCATAATTGCTGAATTTATTTTTAAGATGGGAGAGTGTCAAAAGCTGTAATCTTGCACGCCTCCTTTAATGCATAACATCCCGATTGTAGTGGCCCTGAAAAATTAACGAGTATTCAAATAACCCTAACTGAAAAGGATGCGAGTCCACCATTATCCAGACTGCACGACTCATTAAAGTGAAGGGTGAAGAGCATAGCAGAGTGGCATTAATCACTCAGTTCTGCTACAGGAAGAAAAGCATTTGTGTGATACTCTGTTTACAACATACCATTCGCAGAATTATCTGATGGTCTCACAAAGACTCTAGGGATGCTGATGACAAAGGAACATCCCATTTCTAAAAATTTTTGCAAGGCTATTTAGTTCAATTTCATTTTAGACTTTGCATTTTGCTTGACAATAATACACTAAAGAAGCAAAGCCTAATTTCCTGTTTAATGGCTTATTTTCTCGGATTTTGGTATATGACAGCAACTCACGTAAGTCTGAAAATATAATTTCATGACATGAAAATATATTTCATGATTAGATTTTTTAAGACCAAGAGAGGGAAAAAACCCCAAAATTTATGACAAAGCTGAAGGCATCTTTGTTAGAGCAAGTTTTTGGATGAGTTATCTTGAAGATAGTCTCAGAAAAGTCATATGGTATTAGCTGAGTTCCCATACCACAGGCAGCTGTGCTATTAGGAAAAGAAAAATAAATGGGTGAAGTAAAACTCCAGATGCTTAGACTCTCTGAAGAATACCTGGGGTCAGAAAACAGAAAAGAAAAAGCAATCTGAATGGAGAAACAGACCAGAAGGCGTATCAGTGGCATTGTTTCTGATGATAGGTGGTACTGGTGTATTTGGTGTATAAATGTTATAAATTAACATTAAAGAAAATATACCTAGTTCAGCGTAAGATTACTGGTGATAGTCATGGTACCTTTACAAGGATCTCAGAGGATCTCAGAGAAGATGGTTAGAGCCGTGGACTGTGTTGGGCAAAGGTTCATGTTGCACAGCACTCTTCATAAGCGAGGCAGCAGACGGAGAAAATCTCAGATGTGGATACTACAATATCCAAACACAGAAGAAAAGAGACTCGGTGCATGAAGAAGTGACAAATTCAAAGTTGACGGTACAAAAAAACAACATATGGAGCTTCATATGCTATGGTAAACACCATAAACTGTGGAATGGGCTGGCATTTGGAAAATTTTAATATAGTTCGATTATTGTTGTTGTTTTTGACTGGGGAGCTGTTGGAGAGCTTCTTCTGGGAGCCAGCTGGGACAGATTACTGGGTGGATCAGGACATACTCAGCAGTGCAGAGCAGCCAGACCCAAAACCCCTTGTGTAGCAGACCTCTACCAGACTCCCCGGCTTGGAGTGGCTGCTGGATTTCCTGTGGTAGAGAGCACAAAAGGATTCCCAGTCTGAAATTGCTGTGTCTTGTCTGGAGGGTGTTCAGATTTGTCCACACACCACCATCCTCACCTTCCATAAATCACTCTAAAGAAATATTTTAAGATCAGACAGTGGATTCTTGTCGATGTGGTCCACGGGGTTTCTTTTGGTGTTGTCAACAAGCTTTTCAATTATTGTCAATTCAGGTAGGGAGGGTCTGTGATAGCAACGGAAAATTTTTGATTACAATTTTGATGACAATCACGGCCTTTTAACTTCTAATGTTCTTTGATTTAAAACTAACTCAAACATTTCTGAATTTGCTGAAGTAAAAAAATGCTCTTGGTTTTTACATAGTCCTCAAAATTTGCAATACTACAGCACATGCTAAACATGTAATTCATCCAGTGATATCAATAGGACTGTTCTTATCCTTAGAGATATACATGTCTGCAAGGTCAAGACCTTATGCTGTACTGTCATAACTATGAAATAACATGTAGATGTGAGCTGGGGCTGATTTCACTAGTAAGCTGAAAATATTTTACTTTGAATGGTCAGGTTCAAAAATTAATAAAAAATGCACTCATCACCTTTCCTGGGTCAGTTAACTAGTCTGTACCCAGGCTTTGTGTTAAAACTTGATGGCATTTTCCTCCTTATGATGGATATATTTGAAAAAAATCCGTGCTAATGCCTTCCCTTGTAAAGTATTAATTGTCAGGATGAGCTAAACATATTCAGCAAGTTGTGATTATTTTTGTGCTTTCTGACCCACAGAAGATAATCACCATCTGTCTTCATGATCACTTCCTACCTTTGCTGCCTGCAACTTTTTCTGTCGCATCTTACTACTCAGCAGTCAATTTAAACTCAGAGTCTTGTTCTATATTTGTTTACCTTTGCAAAATTCCTCTACTGTTTTAGACCTGTACAGGTATTTGTATGCCTGAAAGCTTGTTTATTTTCTCAGTGGTGTAAATTGGCCTAATAGATTGCCTGTCTTTGCAAATTGTATCTTTTCAGCAATCGATCCTCTTTATCCAATTCATCTGAACTGATCTGAATTTTATAATGTATTCCAAACTTACACATATTTTTAACACAAAAAAATCTAGAGTGAATTCTATATGATCATGATAGGGTAATTTTTTTTCCCTGTCACAGTGGCTTATTGAAGCTTAGAAGTATGTGTGCACAATACAGCTTCTCCGACTTTAGGACCTGTAAATTATTTTGGTCAGTTTGGTTTCTATTTCAAGAAGTTAAGTTCATCTTGCGAAGAGAACTGTTTTGTTGACAGAATTATTGACTGAAACCCAAGACACTGAAAGAAGTATGATTTGATAAAACTGACATCTTGTTAACATTTCTCGGTCCCTTAATGCAATCTTAATTAAATCAGAGCTGCAACACTAAAATATTCTCTATACACTTGGTTCATGCAATCTGTGAATTCTCCAAAAGAGAAAACCATAGATATCTTAATAAGGAAATCTGATTTTCTTTGGTCCCATTTTCCTACAGAAAGTTTCTCTGGCACATTTTCCCTGTTGCTTTTCAAATTGCAACATTCCAGTTCTTTCAAGCTATGTGAAATAAATCACATATCAAGAAGTTAAGTATCTGTATCTTCTTCATAGACACTGTCTGTGAGAACACTCCTACTGACTTCTTACCTTGCCATGGGAAAGCATTTATATTTTACCTTGTTAATTCACAGTAAAAACAGGTCTTAGGTAATGAAAACAAGGGCAGTAGGAAATAATGTCAACAAAAAAGTACTCAAAAGATTTACATAAACTGTCATCTGAGTTTCTGTAACATGCAGCTGTAACTGCTGTGGATAATAGAAATACCTGTCATTTCAGCTGTCAAAATATCTTGGCAATTTTACCGAGTTGCCCCTTGGGTGCTCTATTTGCTTCAGTTCTTTGACTGCTCTTGCCTTACTACCTTTCACAGGCAAAATTAATGGCTCTGATCATTCCTTTCTACTCACTTCACTTATTCATTCTGACTCAACTTTTTCTCTGACTCACAATCTGTTTCTATTTCCATAACCATGAGTGCCTGTGAAACATGCTGGGCTAATGCGGAATGGCACAGGGATCGCAGTGTGTTATTCATACCTGTGTGAGTAACAGCCACTCATTCCTTGGTACATGTGTATTGACTCGAGAGCACCTTCATTTCCTGCCTTTTCCCATTTATTCAATCACTTGGTGAGCCTTCTTCTACAATGAAGGGCATAAATCCTCTTGTTCTTGTGTCGGAATGGAATTGCCTCAACTTAACAGGATTGCATCTTCAGCCAACCTAAAAAGAACTATCAAGAAATAGAGAAAAAATATTGTAGGAGTTCCGATAGACTTGCTATGCTCTTGTTAAGTCAAGATCAGTAGCTGACCTGTAGGTGTAGCAACTGCTTCAAATACTGGGGGCTTTTGGGGAAAAGCCTACTGTACATGCGAAATCTACTGGGTAGATTCTCCTCATGGACCTGTCTTACTATGAGCTATGTAAATTCCAAAATTGCAGTGGGAAGTTTGAGCAAACTGTGTGAAACTTTTGACATATCTCCAAAATCCACAAAACAAACAATCTGTTAGCAGAAGGAATATCCTTTTCTATACTAACATCTGTAGGCAAAGGGAGCCAGGAAAGAGAAGAGATCTACAAAATAATCATGGCATTATCTATTACTTTAAACATGACATTAAGGTAACAAATTGCCTGGGGTTTTTCGTTTGTTTTGTTCTATAGTTTGTTTTATACTGGAACATT
>VYZQ01069127.1:0-15834 GCA_013400655.1 Mystacornis crossleyi
TGCCAGAAGCTTCCCCAGTGTCCCACAGTCTGTGCCAGTTGGCTCCAAGACGGACCCACCGCTGGCCAAGGCCCAGCCCATCAGCGGTGGTGGTAAAGCCTCTGGGATAACGGATTTAAGAAGGGGTGGTGGGGAGAGTGCGGGGGTGGGAGTGCCTGTGCAACTGCAGCTGGAGAAGGAAGCAAGAACATGTGAGAAAAACAGCCCTGTAGACACCATGGTCAGTGAAGAAGGGGGAGGAGGTGCTCCAGGCACCTGAGCAGAGATTCTCCTGCAGCCCATGATGAACGAAGACCATGGTGAGGCAGGCTGTCACAAGCAGCCCATAAAGGTCCACGGTGGAGCAGATACTCACCTGCAGCCTGGAGAAGACCCCACATTGGAGCAGGAGGATGGCCAAAGGACGCTGTGACCTTGTGGGAATTCTGCACTGGAGCAGGTTTGCTGGCATGTCTTGTGCTCTCCTTGGCATCCCTGAGAGGGTCAGCTTTGCCCTGAGCTCTGAACCACTCCAAAGGACAGCTGGGGAGAGGACTGGGCTGGAGAGATGGGAGAAAATATTTTTCTGTACATCTCTTCTTAGTCCAAAATCAGGGGGAGTAGCCATAGGTGGGACATCCTGTTTTGAAAGAGATTTCTTAAAATTAATCCTTTTTTCCCCCAGAAATTTTGACACTCCCCATTCTGGACTCTACTCACCATAACTGAGTTTTATTTTCATGGAAAAAGAGTTGTGCAGCATCAGAAGGCAAGGAAATACTGAACAGTTCTTGCCTTGCAGCTGAGTGTGATCCAGGCTCCATTGCAGTCAGAGCCAGGAGTCCCACTGACGTCAGTGAGGCAGGGATTTCACTTCTGAAAGTTTGGTTTTTGTTTCGTGTTTGTGTTAGAGAGCCTGAGAACACAGTCTTGATAAGGTCAAGCAAGCCCAGCAGGGTCGACAGAATGCTCTTCTCCCCTCTCAGATCCCAGGCACAGCCCAGACCACTCTGTGTGTGTCTGCCTCTGAATTATTTAACTGTCCAGCTGGTTAAAAATAGCACAGCAGCAACTCCCTTTCCAGCCTCTGACTGTTAAATGGGCCGTCAGAGCCCAGCCAAGGCCGAGGTCGTGGCCTGGGCTGCACATGTGGCCGGGGTGAGCTGGATGCCAGAGGGAGGGAGAAGCATGTCACCGCAAAGCCTGGTTCCAGCTCGATGATATCAGCCTGTGAAAGAAAAGCTAGGCAAACTCAGAACATTATGAAGCTGCCAAAGAAAACACTGTCTTCACAATGAACAAAAGTCTGATTAATTATTAATTGCCTGGCAGCTAATTAGCATTCCCTTGGGCAGCTGTCTACAGAGTGCCTTATATTTTCAACACACCGTGGGCCAACATCATCTATGCAAATGGCTTTGGATCAGAGTTAGCAACTGATTTGTTGCCTCAAACAAGTTGTTCCCCTCCCGTCTCCCCATCTCCCCCTGTCACCTCTCTTTTCTCCACCCAGGGACTTGGGCTCATTACAGTGTGAGCTAAGCAGAAAACATCCCTTGCTGATGAATCTCCTTCCTGCCGTGCTTTTCCAAGGAAGCCGGACACCTCCCAGCAGCCACCTCTGTGCACAACCCCAGCCTGCATAACAGGAGGGTGACTGCAGTGCTCCAGCCCTGGAAAAAGCCTTCTTTGGCTGTTGTGCGGCCAGGGGGGAGGGGAGCAGCTCTGGGTGAGGCACTGATCAGCTGCAGAGGCAGCAACCCGGTCTGGGCTTTAGAACTCACTGCAGCATTTAGGGAATTCAGCATCACCTAATCATAGAATCATTTAGGTTAGAAAACATGTGTAATATCACTGGGTCCAACCCACTGCCAAGGCTACCACTAAGCCGTGTCCCTAAGCACCACATCTACACATCTTTTAAATCCCTCCAGGGATGGAGACTCCACCACCTCCCTGGGCAGCCTGTTCCAATTCTTGACAACCCTTTCGGTGAAGAAATGTTTCCTAATATTCTAGCTAAAGCCCCCTGCTTGCATTCAGCTCCTATTAATGTTAATGGGACTTAGGCACATGCATGAAGGGCAAGCAGACTGCTTACAAGAGCATAAACATAAATTACAGCTATATACAGGCAGAGCTAGCCTTCAACTTGCTGTTTCACCATGCCAAGAAAGATGCACTTTCCATTTTAAGAATTTAGCAGCTTTAATTTTTTTTTTTTTAATGGAACAAGTCAATGCAGTTGGTGAAATCCGCAGCAAAGCCTGAAGGTTTCTCACTTTACCATCACACAACTCATCAAAGGCTGTCCACAAACCTATGCAGACTAGGACACAAGTTTAGGATTACTAGTGTCTTCAGAATGCACCTTTCTGAGGTTTAAGTAGTGTCATGCTGTCCCTGCAGTACAGAATTTCAAAGAGTTTTTGACATTTTCTCTGAGAAATTCACCCAGCCTCTGTATTTTACGCCTGACACCTGAGTGTACCTGTCATACCCATTAGATACCCATTAGATGAAAATGTGTCTGAGAGCTTAACAGGAAAGCAGGCAAAGTTTAAAAGGAAAGACGGTGAAGGAAACAAGCATCAGCTACAGAGTGGTCTCAGGTGTCAGCTCCGGCCGTCAGGAGCCAGGTGTACCAGAGAAGGTGAGCTGACCTGGAATCCAGCAGAGGCAATGGATATCACCCCAACAACTTCACCGGAGCTCAGGCTGATGCTCTGCTCCAGAGATTAGAGGAATGATCACTTTCCTTGCAGACAAGGCCAGATGATAAAAGCTGCCATGGAGATCAGAGAAGCCCTCACTAACAGGAGCACAGGATCCTCGAGCCAGAGAGCAGTTTCCTGGTCTGTTTAAACATTTTTTAGAATGAGGGGTCCTGCATCTAAGACTACATGTCCTGGCTGTTGCTGCAACATAAACATCGTAAAATGACTGTTTCCTACCCCAAAGCCAGAGGGTAAGTGCTGATGCAGCAAGATTGAGATAAGAACAGCTGTTTTCAGAGTGAAGGGACACAGTCTGTGGAAAGTTCTTTGTTTCTAGGCAAAGAACTTCATCTACCGAGTGGAAAAAAAAAAAAAAAAGCCCAAATTACCACAGTCAAGTTTCAAGTTCTTATTTTCATTCTACAGGTTTACCCTGCCTGCTGCCTTGCTCTAACTCTGCACTGTGTCAGTGAGGCAGCACATTAGTCAAATATGAGACCATTAAGTTATATCTCTATAGATATGGGATATAACCCCTTGAAATATATAGGTACTGCAGAGGAGCAGAGCACGGTTTTGTTGCACTCCTGTTAACAGTTCTGCAAAGAACCTGCAGCTACGATGCACAGCCAGATATTTTATTAGACTACATTTCTCCTCGTGTACATGAGTCATATAAAGTACATAAACTCATGAAGTCCAACTAAGACCGGCATAAATCAGGGATAACACCAGTGGAGCCAATAGAGTTGCAGTGGGGTGAAAGGGGCATAAATCAGAGGCTGATCAGGTACACATTTTCTTTAAGGTAGACAGACCATTAAGTGGCTTACATAGACTTCTTATCACATTACAGTTCTGTAAGGTAAATAACAGTCACCGTGCACTGTATATAATGAATTGCAGCCTGCAACATACAGCAAATGGCCATTTTTCTCTGGGAATCTCTCAGCTCAGAGCTCTGAGACCAAAAATAATGGGCAATATTCTCCAGCATTCATGTGTGACATTCCCATTAGTATTAACAGGAGGTATGTGCCCAAAGTCAAGATGTATTCATCAGCAATCTGAATTGGGAATTACTGAGGCTCCCAATGAACGTTCCAGTTTCATCCCCAGCCATGACCCTCCTAGGGAGCAGCCACAGCTCTTTACTCGCCTTTGCACAGGAAAGTATTTATTTGGTGTCAGGTAGAGCTGGACTCAGAGGAAGCAGGGCAGTCTGGTATCACTCACCTCTGAGCAGCAGCCCCCAAAGGAGCCTCACACGGCCAGCCCAGCTCAGAGCAGGGCTCACTGGTGCGTGCACTGGGCGTCTATCACAGGAAACAGCATCAAGACTCGGAAGCTGGATGGCAGCTGAAGCCTGAAGAAGGTAAGAGAAGTGAAGTGACCACAAAGTCACAGGACAGAGCAAGAATCTTATCACTTAAATGCGCAGCCTGGCTGTTTTCCTCCCAATAAAGCCTGCTTTCTGCATATATACATTTATTGTATGTTGGAAGGGCAGCAAAGAGATCAGAGTTTGTTTAGATTGAAGTTCGAAAGTAATTTGTCTAGATCAGGGCAGAGAAATGCTTCTTTAAAGCTTAATATACACATTAATTGCTCAATTTTTAAATTAGACTTCAAGGTGACTGGAATACAGAGCTAAAGCAAGTTCAACAAGCAAAGTGTAACTAGCACAGGCAGAGCACGCATGTGTACACAGCTCTGTTAACAGGAATAAATTGCTTCCTGCCCTGAATTGCACCTAGGAAGAGCCATAAGCTGGTTCAAAACTAAATATACACCACAGCATATGTACTTGCTAAGAAGGTCATTAGAACATAGAGCTCGGGGAGACAGCTGTGCCAGGAGAAAATAAATATAAAAATAAGATGTAGTGGAATCTGTGCAAGAGAAAATAACTGAAAAGACACAGAAGGCCAGGGAGCACAGCTGCTGGAAATAATTCTTTCGAAAAGAAATGGTGCAGCTGCATGCCTTATCCTAACCTCCTATCTCGGAAGGTATGAACCTTGGCAGTGCTATTCCTGCCCTACCCAAGCATCTGGCACTACAGAATACCTTCTGGAGAGCCAAAGCTGAGACTGCCCAGCCAGCCTAAAGAATTAGGTTATAAGATTGTGGAAGTCTTGACTTTGCAGTTTAACAAGTCTCCTCTGCAAAGACTTTCTTCGCTGCACTAATACTGACTTCTCTCAGCTCCAAACGCAAAGGCTTAATCCCAGAGTCACTGGCTTGTCAGCAAAGTCTCCCAGAATACTGTCCACACCTTCAACAAGCTGCAATTAGTGTAACAGAACAATGTAAACAGGGCTCTAACCTAAACATGACTGGCAGTAATACAATAGAAGGGTCGGGGGAAGCTAATCCAGAAATTCAGTGTGCACCCCCTTAAGCAAGGGATTTGAGTGCAACTAAAAATAGAACGTGAGACTATCTGACAGCTAAATTGCCAGTGGTAGTTTAGCATGGATTCGGTTACATTGCTCAGCGACCCTCAGTGAATTAAATAGATTGAAATGCTAATGTTAGAGCGAATTCCCAGTACAGAGGTAGAATAAAGTAGTCAGATTAGGTTTCAGACAAGGTGAGTTCAATGGCAGCAAAGAGATCAGAGTTTGTTTAGATCAAGGTACAAAAGTAATTTGTCTAGATCAGGGTAGAGAGATGCTTCTTTAAAGCTTAGGGGCTCCCCAATGTTAAGTAACACGTCAAAAACAGTGTAGACCTTACAAGCTATTTCAGTGACTGTTATTTTATGTGATTTCTATCAACATTGGAACATTTTTCACTGGTCTCAATACACTCCTAATGGCATCGTCATTTATCTCCTAATTAATTAAATGCTACTCTGATGACAGATGTGTGACAGTTCACCTGGGCTGTCACTCAGACTGTACTTGTTTCTTCTCCCCAGGTATTCCAACTGGAGTAGCGTGCAGTGAAACCGTAACTGTGGCATTCATTCTCTTTGGGGTTTGCAGGTGCTCACCACGGCATCCCAGCTTCACAAGTCCACAGAGGCTCATCCCCACTGCTCCTCCTAAAGCTCAGGAAGCGGAGAAGAGTCACAGGCTTGATGAAGTGTCTTACCTGCCATTGCACAGACCAAGCCCAGGCCAGCTGCTTAACAAAGTTTAAACCCCAGGCTAATGATAATGGAAATTAATACTCACAAAGCACACACAAGAATTAAGAACTGAGCTTGAAACTCCACTCAGGGTTCACCTGTGCAAAACAACTTTGGAAGGCTCTCCAGAGCAGGTGTATTACTACATAAATTCCAGGATCAATTTAGCCTTAAACAACTGATCCATCCCTTCTCTTCCAAGGTCACAAGGCATGTCAGTGCCATTAGATTAAAACCAAACTTGATATAAGATGCACTATCCTCACAGTAAGGGCAATTAAAGACCTCACTTGACAAGATAGTGGGCTCACCATCACTCAGAGCTTTAAAAATGGGATTAGGCATCTTTCTAAAGGATGTGTTTCAATTCACTACCCTTGTAATTCAGGATAGTTATTCCCGTAAGAAAGTGACATTGCAGCTTGTCATTTAACTATCAATCAGCAGTGTCATAATACTTCAGTGTCAGTTGTCTGTTTCCATTACAATAAATAAATAAGAATTACGTATTCTAGTCAAGAAAAAGCAATGTAAGCCTGTGTAAGGTCAGGGGAGGCGTAAAATGTCATGCCCATGGGAGTTGCTTTTGCTGCAGTGCTTGTGAAGCTGAGAGCAGGAAATCCAAGCTCTCTGGCACCCGTGTTTTCAGTCCAAGCACCAGACCTCACCATCTGGTCACTGGGTTAATTACTATATAGGAAAAACTACAAGAAAAAAAAATCTTCCAGAGTGATAATTTGATTTAGGTTGCCCTGACTGAGGTCTGACACAAACAGGACCAGTTTTGAGATGGCAGCTGACTTGGCAGGAATCAGTCCCTCAGCCAGACAGGCTGCATTTTGAGCAGTCACTTCTCAGACACCGCATATGGGATGGGACTCACTTCTGCCTTCCTCTTCACTGAGGCCAGTTGTTGGTTTAGTCTCAGTATTACTACAGGAGAAGACTACGTGGCCAGTATTTGGGAACCGTGTGACACAGCTCTGATGCCTGCCCACGAGGCACCACCCGCAGCAGCAGCAGCAGTTAGCAAGATCTGGGGCCAGTGAAAACCTCAGGAACCACAGTCCCTCAGGTACGGAGAAGCTGACAGCAGAGTCTCACCCCTTGTAGTTTCAGGCCGAAATGAGATGCAGCAAGGGGAAATGATTCTGGAGAAGCAGAGCCCTGATGTGCTTTCTCCATTCATAGTAACAGTCCACTTTACACCAAGTGACTCATTACCGTGAGTGAAGGAAACGTGATTCAACCAGAAAAGAACATGTGATTTGCATAGATTACTTTCCCACTTGGTTTCCATGCTGTGAATTAACAGGGACTGCCTTCAAAACAAAACAAAAAGATAGTCCCATGAGTAATTCTTTGCTTAAGTATTAAGATATAATAGATTGAAGAGATATTTGGATATGGCAGTCTAGAGGAAAAAAAAAAACAAAACGAACCAGGCATTGTGAAGGACGCCTTGTGTTCCAGTTATTTCTAGTGTTGTGAAAGTGAACAGAAACTATTGTTCAGAGAATGCTTCGAACACCCTTGCAAAGGAAGAAATAAATGTTTCTGTGAGCCCATGGAAGAAAGAAAGAGGGGGAAGACTCAGCCATGAGTTGGTTGGATTTCAAGATTTGCTTGTCTTCCTTGGCTGAGTGCACCTTTTGTTTATGTCAGTGGTGACCCCACCCTTATCCGCCTGTGTGGAAAGACCACTGCAGAGCTGGCGGCTCCCTCTGGACAAGGGGTGGTCTCCTTCAGACTTGCACCTTGCTCTGGACACTGCAGCATTTCACAAGATGAAACTCAGAGAGCTTTCAGCATTCATATGTCCCACCCTAAAGCTAAAACTAGGATGTGATTTCACTTCTAACTGCACTGAAATGCAGTGGCTGCAGTGGGTAGTTTGCAATTTGTTTCGCTGAAGCACTTGCTGGCAGAATCACGATAAGAATAAGCAACTGGTTCCAGTAAACTCACAAGGGCAAACCCAAACTGCTTACTTTGTGCATAAATGCTTTAATGTGACAGGGCATGGGGAAAGCAGAAGATCTGTCAGAAAAAATAAACAGGAAAGAAAATATTACTTCAGAATAGCTCATCCCAAGTAAATTGAGCTTTCCGAAGAAGCAGCTTGTAAACTATAGGGTTTCAAGAGTTGCATCCTGGCTCCAGGCAATGTATGATGCTTCACTTGACAAACAAACCAAGCTCAAGTAAAACGGCTTTGCTAGATTAAGACAGCAAGGAGGTATTGGGAAGAACTGAAGTGACACACGGCTCACCACATACAGGGCTCGCTTCACTGCAAGAGAGCAGTCAGGCTTCAGGTGAGGCAGATGAACACACAGGCCTGAAACCCACAAAACCTGTCCACCCACTTTGAACCAACTGCAAAGGTCAATAACACTATTTTTTAGGAAATGTGCAGAAGAAAAGTTGCACCTCCTTACAGCAGCACATTGAGGACATGCAAATCAACATGTAACTACAAGTCTGGGGCATTACTCAGCTTTCTGTCCCCGGGCCTGCATCTCCTCTGCCTTGTATTTCTTTTACTTCCAACTCTGTGGCTCAGAGGCAGTTACGTACCTGAATTTGTGTTGCTGAAACAGGAGGTTCATCTCTGGTGTCCTGAAGGATGGCAAATGTCACTGCAGAGATGGGTGACATTACCCCCTCTACAAGGCACTCCCTTAACATTCCAAGAGATTTATTTTGAACCTCATGTAAGAAACCAGCTGGAAAATAAAGGGAAGACAAATAATAGAAGGGCACTGCAAAAGTAAATAGAATTCAGCAATAACAGAACAAAAAATAAATTCCTGTGAAGACTCTGAAAATCAGTTTCACATTTTGAGCTGGTCCATCTCAGCACGTCCCAGCATCTTTGGCAAGTGGCAGCAGCTGGAGAACTTATCTCCAACTGAGATCCCCTTGGGCAGAGCTCCCTGCGGAAACAGCAATCAAAATGTGCTGGGTGAGAGTTTGCAAATGGGGAACTGAGGCACAGGAAGGTTAATAATAATGATACTTTGCATTTCTTTATTACTTTAAATGGTCCACACCCTTTACAGACGTTGACCCTCCCAGTACCCTGGGGAGACGTGACTGGCTATTATTACCCTGTTTTTTCACCTATGGGGACAAAGAGGGTGAAATGTGCCATTCCTCAGGCCAAAGAGCTGACAACTGATGAACATATTTCTGTGTTACAAGTCCAGCTCAAGTGCTTCATGAAATTTCACAGTAATTCTCCTGACCAACCTTGTCTTATTGCTCCTCGTAACTGCAGACATTTGGAGCACCCTTAGCTGCTCTGCAGGAACAGTTGTTTGGAGGCCAGGCATAAGGTGCCCTCACCGAGGACAGACAACTGCTTTCCCTCAGACATCTCTCTCCCCCAGCCCCACCCGCCACCAGCATTCCAAGTGTGTGTCCTTGCTAGGCTCACTCCTCCTAAACATTACCACAACCACCCGTTTTATTGCTCCAGTGCTTCCCATAACAATCTCCTCCTTTTCCCCTGCTCTTCCAGCTGAAAGAGGACCACACAGGGCTGGGAATGGGGCTGAGCAATGATTTCTAGGAGGATAAATAGAGAGAGGGGAAATAGCTACCAGGCAATGTTGACATAAGTCTGAGTGGAAATTAAACAGTTTCTCACCAGCAGAGTAAGCTTCTGGAACAGGCCTGGGAGAGCAGTAGTGGGGAGTAAATATCAAGGACAAAAAACCCTCAGCCAACCTATGTAGTTTTAAGATGGAGCTTCTTCAATCTATAGGGATGGGCCTGATAGGATAACCTGCTGGTGGAGGAGGTCTCTCCAGCCTGGAACTCCCTGTGGCTTCCTTGAAAGCACTGAGCTGTGCAGCTCACAGCCACCGAGGGTCATTTCTGTAAAACCTTGGCTGCCAAACAAACAAATGAAGTGGTCATCAAGAAAACTGCATTGCAGCACTCAGCACCAGCTCTGCTCCTGGCACTTTGGAAATCTGTGTCTTTATGTCCTGAAGGAGCGTCGCCATCCCTCCTGAGGCAGGCGCTGCTCGAGTCCCACCTTAATGAGGTCCTGGGATGCTTTGCCATAGGGGAGGCAGTCCCTGACTCCAGTGGCACTCCCTCTGCCTCCCTCTGTCACACCCAGCTGCTCCAATTCATTTCACTCTGCTCCAAAATAAATTTACAGCCAGGGCTTCTTGTGGTCAGCCCGTCCTGCGGACACGGATCACGGGCCCCCTTGGTCGAGCTTGCGGAGAAGGCTGTAACAACAGCAAGCGGAGTCGGTGTGATTTAGGAAATTGTGGGGAACCTACATGCAAGAAGGCAGCCCCTCCACTCCCCTCCTTGCTTTCCCAGGGTGCAGACTGCCCTCGTCCCCCCCAAAATCAGCCATGCAGTGGGCACACTTCCCGCCAGAGGAGATGAAAGGGACGGGTCAGAGGCCAGGTCCTCCCGCCTGACCCAGGGGGTGTCAGAGGCAGCTAAAACCCATCCATCAAATGTAAGTGCTTGGTTATCACAGAGGGAGTGCTCGAGGCTTTGTCTCCATGGGAAGATTGTACTGGTATCGTTCAGGGTATGAACACAAATTGCTGTGATCCCTTGGGGCCCTTCTTCGCTAGAAAAATGTGAGTCCTTAATGCTCATTAATTAACTCGAAGTAGGCTTTGCAGGAAATGTGTAGTTTTCACATGAATCAGTAGGTTATATTAAAGACCAGCTCTGCATATTTTATTGCTGTATGATTCAGCAAAACTCAAGCATGCACTTAAGTTTAAACATCTGCTTAGAGCTCAGTGAAGTCAAGGGAAGGCTGCTAAAACACTTCAGTGAATTGGAGCTTATTTAGACGGGGTGTGATTAGACTGGGTGTGATTCAGGAATCAGCAGTCAAAAATTTCCAGTACTTTACCTTGTACTGTAGGACCTGAACATGTCCTCCTTTCCATCTGGCTGGAAAACTGCTAGCATTATGAGAGTAGGTAAGATTCAAGAGTTGAGAAGGTTCAAGCTTGGCTTTGCAGTCTCGGCACAGAGGTGGTGTTTCTCTGCAGGACTAAATCACCCCAGTGCAATAAGGACTCTTGTTTTCTGCTTTCCTGAAGGCTCTTGCGCTACGGACTGAACTGGTTTTTCGCCAAGATGCTACAAGACACTGCCCAGATATGCTGAAGAGCTTGTAAAACTGCTGTGTGTGTTTGGGAGGCACTCACAGCCCTGGGATGATGAGGAACTGTTGTAAAGCCGAGGAGATCAGCTCCTGATCAGCTGTGCTTTTCTGCCTGGATAGTAGCAGCCATAAAGCACGTGCTGCCACAAGAAGGCAATTCCTGGACCTCTCTTCTCCTACCGTAAGACAACGATATAAGAGGGTCCCAGAATCTGTAAAAACACCATCCTTCAAGCTGGGACCAACTTGCAGCTGGGGCAGCAAATGCAAGACCCAGGCTGTTCCCCACTCCGCTTTTCAAAGGGCTCCCTTCCTCCACCCGTGCAGCGTCAGCCACCAAAGCCTAATGATTGCTCTTTAACCTTAAAATATGACAGCCCCGTGCTGCACTTCTGTGATCCTGTAATCATGTCTTCCTACAGACGCCCTTCTCGTGCAGCTTAAATATTTTACAAATACATGTCTAAGTACAAATCTACCGCATTAACTCTTGTATAGAGGGTACTTATTTTCAGCTCTGTGGCTGGGATTCCTATAAGTGTAATTTACCATGCAGCATGACAGAGCTGGGCTAGAAGGCAGAGCTTTTACTAGCTAAAATACAATAAAATATGTTACACCGTGTTTCACAGATGAATCACTTCTAAACCATGCCTTTAAGTATTGTCTGTCACTGCAGTTGCTTATTGTAATACTTCGTGAGAGCTAAGAGAAGGAGAGAGAAATTGCCCTTTAAATCTCTACAAAGCCTATCATCCAGAAGAAATTAGAGACATTTGTTCTTGGCGTCAGGTGGGTTATGTAGGAGAAAGCTATACACAACAGGTTTCATATGAGTGGAAGTGAGGCAAATGTGTTTTCACTTATTTATATAATATTATGTTTTATTCTAAGAACATTCAAGGACCAGCTCACAAACAAAACAACACCCAAACCCTGTAAAGAGCAGCTGCAGTCCAAAGGGTGCAGACAACTGTTTCCTCCCAGCCCAAGCTGCCAGGCCACCAGCACTGAGACCCCAGGAGAGCAGAACTTCCTGATACTTGCTCTGAATTAGCTCCCAAGAGGAGAGTCAGCAGCATGTGGACAAAGCAGAGGAGCAGGTCAGGCAAATCATCAGCAGACAAGAAGGTGTTCCCATACGCAGTCAGTACCAAATGGTCTTTGCAGTCCTGGCTCCTGAGGACAGCACTGGAAGTACTGGCACGAGCCCCCAGCAGTCACAGAAAGCCTGAGGAGCAGACAGCTATTTGGGAAATGGCCATACAAGACCCATGCCAAAGATCTTTGAACACTTCCCAATGTCTAAAATCACACTGAAGTATGAAAGACCCAAAGTTACAGGGAGAGAGCAGTAATGATCTCCAGTGGGATGTCTAGAGTCTGGCCAAAGTCCTTATATAATTTATGTGATTGGAAGGCACACGCTTCATTCCTGCTGCTAAATACATCCCCGCTCACCAGATACCCAGATTTTCCCTGCATTCCCTGGCTCGCCTGCGCGGGCCCTGGAGCCAAGCGTCAGGTTATCCCCTGGGCTGCTGGAGCCCTTCACAGACCCAGAAGTTTTTCTATAGATTGCAGCAGGTTGTTTCTAAGCCAGCCTCCCAATGGGCCCTCCTCTCTGTTCTTTAAAGCTACCTCTGAAATAATCCAGTAAAGACAAAGCTGAAGCAAGAGGGCTGTCACAGCTGGTGGCCACAGCTGCACGTTTGGGCCAGAACACATTGTTCTTCCTGCTGCGGATGCTTTCTGTTAATCAGACACTTACTACAGAGATATTTTCTTCTTTGGGGATCTACAGCACAAACCAAAACCAAGGTCAAAGAAAAAGTCCATTTTTTCATTTACCATTTTGGCAGGATAAACAAGAAACGCTTCAGTCCCATCTGACATGAATTAATAATGCTCCTGTTATTCACTGCCTGTCAAAAGTTTCATCAAGACACAAGCTCAGGTTTTGAGAGATATCCAAAGGCGATTAAAATGCTGCATTGTAGGAGAACCCTTGACCTCGAGGGCAGAGCAGCTCGGCAGCAGTGCAGGAGCTGTGCATGGCTGGCGCACGGGGTGCCCACACACAAACAGCCGGATGCCTGCAGGGACTGTCACTGAGCTGCCAGCACTGCCACGTGTGTTAGAGCTCCCTGGCCCATGTACACATGAGGATCACAATCCAGTGTGACACTCCAGAAGGCTTCTCCCCCTCCAATATACTGCAGAGAAGCCTCCTCTCCTGCAGCTCTGAAATCAAGTGCAGCAAACATTTCATGCTGAACCACAGCATTCAGCTGCAGAGATGAAGACCCTCTGGATTGTGTCCCATTGCCTTTTGGTCACACAGAGCTGAAAATAACATAATCAGAGGCGGGGGGAAAAAAGAGTATCAGCTCAGTGACAGTTCTCTCTGCCAACTTCAAGGAAAAGTGAGATTTGGGGTTGCTGGAGATCCCTGTCATGCCCAGTGCTGGTCCCAGGCTTGCATGCAGCTCTGGGTAGCTCCACCCACGGAGTTTGGTTTTCTGTCTCGGCTGCACAGCTGAGTGTGTCTTGAGTACAAAAAACCAGCATTAAGTTAGTTGGACTAGTGCCTTCCTGTACATTTTGTAAACAGTTTGAGACCGCGGGGTTTCACTATGTCTCATGGCTTCTGCAGAAGGAGGGTGAGTCAGAACTGGCCAGTGAGAAAGCTGTTGTGTCTGGGACCCCACTCCACCAGTTTCCGAAGCTGGAAGGTGCCCGTTACGCTTTGCATGTATGTTTAGTTCACTTTCTTCAGCTGCCCTCGTGGTCTGGGAAGGGGAGCCATGGGGAAGGGAGAATTTTTCCTTTTCTTTTTTGACAAAACCAGAAAAACCCCAAAACCCTCAGAAGTATCAAGCCTCAGTTTTATGCAAGAACCTTCACAAAGATCCCCCAAACATTTGCATGCTGAACAGCTCTGTCTCCTGGAGGCACTAACACTTGCTCACATCAATTTCCACTGAGCATCACCAAGTACCACCTCACCCTGTGGTCCCTGCAGTCACACAGAGCTCAGACCAGTGCAGGACAGAGCTGACAGATTTCCAGCCCCTCACTGCCTCCATCCCAGCCATGCAACACACAGGAAGGCTGTGTTGTGAATTTGAAGGCATGCAAATCTCTGCCTATAAACCTGGCTCTGCTCAGCTGCTCTTTCAGCCCCAGAGATTTATGTATTCCCTCCCTTTTAAGTAAACTCTTTTTCAAGAGCATGACTGTAAAGGTGAGTTCAGGCACAGACCTACGTAAATTATATGGTTTGAGCTCCCCAGGGCTCAGCATGGTTTCTGCAGTCTCTCCACTGCTCAGGCTCCCCCGTATGCTCCATAATCATTTCCAGGTTCCTTCATGCTCCCTGACTCAGGGCTGTAACTCAGACTGTCACCCTCTGAGCCTCAGAGGCCCCACCGGCAGCTCTCAGTTTGTCTGGGGACCAGCCCCCAGGCACTTCCATGCTCCGGGCTGGGAGGGAGGAGGTGCCAGTGGCCTGGAGCAGTGGTGCCCTCCCAGCTTTCGAGCTGGTACTGGGAAATAGGCCCTGGTTCATCTGCGGACAATGGGCTGTCAGCTGAGGAGACCTGGGTGTTTTTAAACGTCATCTATTTTACATCGACACTGTCAAACTGAGTAAAAGTTGCCCGTGCAGCAAACAACTTCTATAAAGATCAGAAATGGATGTTGCTTATTGCCTATTGATTTCCTGGATGAGGAATGTGCACATGGCACAGAGCGGAGCGTTTGCACTACAAACACTTGTATAATTATGGGAGAAGTACACATTAATGAGGGGCTGACTATATTTTCCTTAAGTGGAAAGTGTATTTAAAAGGAGAAGGCTCCTAGAGCTTTTGAAGTCAGAAGTTGTTAAACAGTCAGCAGCTGGAAATTTAAAATTCCTTCACATCAAGGCTCTGTGATCAATAGGGATTAAGCCAGACAGGACGTTTCAAAGCTTCTAGCCTTATTAACAAATAGGTATCTGAAACACAGAGGCACTGCTGGAGGCATCTGTGAGACCTCGGTGCCAGGAGACAGGCAGGGGGAGAGCGGCTGAGGCAGGGACACGGACACTGTACCCGGCTGTCTCACCTACAGCCACAGCAGCCAAACCTGGATGCTCATTTCTTCTTTTGGTGCTCCCTGCCTATCTGCTGATCACATGCCAGTCTGAAGAGGAGGATTCCTGCCCAGTTTCCAGATACCCTACTCCTAGGTGTGCCATCACAGTACCTGTTTCCCACCAGGAGCTCTCTGTTGCAGCTCAGATGGCCATCGAGGTACAACCAGTTCTGGGAGCAAAGACCCACCTGAGAGCAGGGCAGGTGGAAACAGCTGCTTTGCATTTGCAAAGTTCAGTGTTCCTGGGTTTATTCCAATAAAACCTGATCCAATTGCTCGTTTGGGTTTTTCTTCTTAAAGCTTCTCAATCCTCTTTGGGGACCAAAGCTTTGTCTGAGTCAGGGTGCCATCACAGGGGATTGTGTAGGTGCTTCCAGGGCCTTTCTTGGAACTTGTTTCTGCTGCTACTTAAAGCCCCAAAACCTTTCAGTTATAGATGAAGCAAGATTCCCTCTGTTACATGTTCATATCATGAAGTAAGTGGACTGATTTGTAAAAAGATCAGCATGAAGGTCAGCAGCTCAAATCTCTGCGCCTCTGGACCCACCTGAGTCCCGTCTGGAGACTGCTGTTGGGAAATGCCTGGTTAAGGGATTACAAGACAGTCTTCACTTTCTCCTGTCACCTGAGAAGCACTGAAAAGAGGAAAACAACTAATCTGAATATCCCTTTATCTTTTTCTGGTTTTTTGTGGG
>VYZQ01069139.1:0-14223 GCA_013400655.1 Mystacornis crossleyi
TAATCAACTATTTCAAACTGGTGTTTTATCTTACAAAATAACTTACAAAGAGTCCGCTCCTTACAGTTTGACATTATTGTATTTGTGACCTGCATACATGGTGATTCCTAATACCTCCTATGTGCTCCCTAGCTAATTGATGCAGAGAATCAGAAGGTGACAAAACAGGTCTTTGCTAAAAACTATGGCAGTCTGAGAGCTTCAGTAATAGGGGTCATAAGAAAGCATACTATTTCCAGAAATAACTGCAGAAGTACTTGTAATGTCTGAAATGTGGCAAATATATTAACAGGCATGGAACCATATCCTTCAGCTAAACACAGAGTTATTTCTGTGGGAGAGATCCAGGGCCAGGGGTACATTATTCAATTAGAGTTCTGTATCAGACTGGGAAGAGCAGGAAGAAACAGGGAATGTAACCAATTTCCAGGGCATGTTTTTTCAATATAATACTAGCAGACTTGAACAGCATTGGAATAATATACTCCAGTCTTCTGAAGATTCTTAGAACTCAAAGAATTCCCTTTCCTTCTTCTTAAGCTTCCTTGTTATGATGTTGCAATTTAATCTGTTTTACTAAATTAGTTTGAATGAAATCAACAGAACACTTGATTCACAGACTCAGAACTATAATATATCAGCATCACAATAGACCTCTTTCTGATTTTAGTTCAGACTGGTTCACCCAGCGTGAATCTATACAATTTTAGACGATCAACACATTAAAGCTGATTTTATTCTATTACAGGTGTAGGATGAATTGAGAAAAAAATAATATGCTTTCACATTCAAAGTGCATGACAGACTAACTTGCCAAGTGTCATTGCCACTGACTTTATTTCCCCTCAAGCCTCATTCATACCAATTTCTTGGATTTTATTCAGGTATAAAATTTGCATTTAGATTGTTCTCCTAGAGGTAAAAAAAACCCAAACCAAACCCACTCTGAAATCCTGTGACTTCTTTTAACCTTATTGCAGCAACAATCACAATGATTTCATGTGGCTGGAAACATTTTAGCATATCAAGCTGCATTTCAGCATTCCTCCTTTAACCAATCCAAGGTTGTTACCATCAAGTATTATTTTATCCCTTCCTTATTCAAACTGCAAACAAGACAACGATGGTTAAGAACACTCTTGGTGTTAAGAAAGGTTAGATAATATTTCCTTCTATGCTAAATATGTAGTAAAGCCAAATAAACTTACAAAGATAAGATAAATGTGTGACACACAACAAGGGAATAATCTTAAAATTACTGATATTAATACAGTTTCAGGAGGAAACAGACATAAATTTATATTGTAAATAAACAACAGGTTAACTATGTTTTCTTTTAATTTTTCAAATGTAGATATTTTATTAAAAAGGCTAGTAATGTGACCATATAATATTACAAATGCAGTATACAATTTCGTGTTGTCCCTGTAAATTCCGTCTTACAAATCTTTACTCCACTTTTATCAGTGCAAGAAATCTGATGACTAAATTGTTTGAGTCATTAACTCAACATGAAATTTCTATCATTTAATTCTCCCCATTACTTTTTAAAAACACAAATAAACCTCCTCTTAGAGTGTACTTCAGACATCATAAAAATAGGCAATAGAATGTAATATCCTTTTCTACCATTTTTTAAAATTCAGAGGCTATGAGACAGCCATATATGAGAAAACATGAAATACTGAAAAAAAGCCCCCAGAATTTCAGCACTTAATTACTTTGCAGATTGAATTTCTAGTATCACAAGTAATCTTTTGGAGGACACTGCCTCCTTTAAAAAGAGATAAGGAACTAATAACCTATTAGCAGCCTGATCTAGGACTTCATAAAAATGTCAATAAACACAAACAAAATTCTATTAAGTAATGAAATGAACTAAAATTACAAGCTAAATGTAAAAATTGACAACAAATGCATCCATTTTCAGAAAGGGAAAAATGAGACCTCCCTCTCCTACAGAAATGTTGGCAGTTAAAACTAACAAAGGGTAGTGAGAGGGACCACATATTCTTTAAAAAGAGGGATGAGCAAGCACAGCCACCTGTAACTGCCTTAAAGCCTGCCTCAAAATCTGCTAAAGTCCAAAGAAAACCTTAGCGCTGAATTCTGTGTTATCTAGATGAACTCCCAAAGGCACTACCTCATTGCTGGGACCTGCACGTGCCAGCAGTCTCCAGTTACCCTGGCCAGGCAGTAGCCCTCCTTCTCTGCAACCATGCCCTCCGGAACCACCCCCAAGAGCCAGAAGATCGCTGTTGAACAACTATTGTGTCTTGGGTAGACTTTGGATGGTTACAGGCTGGCCAGGACAGCTGCAGCCTGCTGGTGAGCCCAGGGACCTGATGGTTGTAACCCACCAACAATGAGAACAACATGACTTTGAATTATCTCATCGGTGTATGCATCTCTCTTTTATGCCCTGTGATTTAAAACAATGCCCTGAAACAACACGTGAAATAGTCATTTACTGTTGCAGTGGGGTTCTCCAGCAACCATCCCTGGAGACATATTTGGCTCCTGGAAGAATAAAGGAGATGATATTTTCATTGATGTTTCCAGATTTTGTTCCTCCAGCCACACATAGCTGGAGCCTGGCACTGTCCACCACGAGAACTGCTCCCAAAAAACTGCCCCAGAGTCACGTGAACACGCCCCTAAGTACAGGACTCCACGTGAAGTACATTTGAATTGGCCAATAGGGGACAGGATCTGGGTACCCATGACCAGGGAGCAGGGAGATGGAAACCCCATGCCCCACCATGCATCCACCTCAATGCCCGTCTCCCCCACAGGAAGCACCTCCTCAATTTACCATTTTTTAATCTTATCTAGAGTGAGCTTGTTAATCAAATTTATACCTTGAACACATCGACAGAAAATGTTTTTTAATATTATTAGTTGTAGAACAAAAGGCCAACAATAAGCAAGAAGCTCCTAGTTAATCCTTGACTTCCACTTAATACCATAACATTTGTTCAGGGCTGTTCACTGTCCATTACTGATTTTGTTCACTGTCATCAGTGCATGGTTGTTGTGCTGGTTTTGGCTGGGGTAGAATCAATTTTCTTCACAGATACAAGTAGGGGCCATGGTTTGGACCTGTGCTGCAAACTGTTAATAACACAGGGATGTGTTTGTTATTGCCGAGCAGTGCTTACACAGAGCCAAGGCCTTTTGTGCTTCTCACCCCACCCCTCCAGCAAGGAATCTGGGGGTGCACAGGGGGAAGGGGAAACAGCTGGGAAGCTGACACCAACTGATTCAAGGGACATTCCACAGCATACAGCATCATGCTTGGCATATAAATCTGTGGGGAGAAGGAGGAAGGGGGGGATATTTGGAGTGGTGGTGTTGTCTTCCCCAGTCACTGCTACACGTGAGGGAGCCTTGCATTCCAGGAGATGGCTGAATACCTGCCTGCCTTTGGGAAGCAATTAATTAATTCCTTGTTTTGTTTTGCTTGAATGCACGGCTTTTCCTCCCCCTATTAAACTGTCTTTATCCCAGCTCATGAGTTTTCTCTCTTTTGCTCTTCCAATTCCCTCACCCTCCCCCATTCTCTCCTCATAGGGGTGCAGAGTGAGCGAGTGTTGAAGCGGGGCTTTGTTGCTGTCTGGGGTTCAAGCACAACACTTGGACAAGCCGTTATTGCATGCTGGACACCAAAATGAAAAGGAAAGTTTTGTTGAACCTAATCAGCCCATTCTCTATATATATAATTACAAAAAAGTATGTAACAACAGTTATATTTAACTCAGGCTAAATCTGATGGTAAGTAAAACAGATCTATTCAGAGTGAGATAAAACTGCTTTGAACATGTGCCACATGTTGCTTTTGGCACAGAAGCATCCACAATGCAGCATTCTAAAAGTACTTCTCACTCTCTCAAGAGGAAAGCATTTATCAGAAATAGCAGTCGCAAAATCTGAAAGTTGTAGAGTTGTCAAAAAAATGCTAATTTAATCAAGTGCAGATTTCCATATGGTAGAAATTCACCATGATCTCAATCTGAGTGCTTCAACAGTACTCAGAACTAGATGTAGAATTATGCTGCAAATAAGGTGATGCTATGCCACGGGTTCATCTTTCAAACAACACAACACTTTATTTGTAAAGTAATTAAAAAAAAAAAAAAAAAGAGAAAAAAAGTGGCAGAGAACAAACGGAGCAATGGATATCAGTACAGCGCGGATGACAGCTGATGGATGACAATGACAAGGCTGCCCAGTATTCTGAAATCTGATCTGGGCAACAAAGCTGGTGAAGGGTTGTGCAACAGCACAAGACCTGTGAGGAGCAGCTGAGAGATCTGGGGTTATTTAGCTGGGGAAGAGAAGACTCGGGGAAAACCTTTGCTCTCTTAAACTACCTGAAAGGAGTTTGTAGCCAGGTGGGGTCAGCCTCTTCTCCCAAGCAACAAGTGACAGGATGAGAGGAAAAGGCCTCAAGCTGCACCAGAGGAGGTTTAGAACAGATATGTATGCATACATACCATTTGATAAAATTAATTTCCTTGCTGCAAACTGTAACTAAAAGTATTAGATTACTATAGATGTTTGAAATGATATGTCAGCGAGATACACTAACATTCTCCAGACCATGGTTATGAATGTAGAATCTGGTTTTGGACCATTCTATTGTGTGCATGGGCAGCATAGAAATGTGGTGTGAAATTACAAAACTCTTACTGAAGATTGAAAGTTTCCTGGGACATATCTTGAACAAGAGTGTATTTCTCCATAAACCAGTAGCAGCATTAGGAATTAGTTCAGTAAATATGAGCTGACTTAGACTCCATTTTTAGTATTTCTTAAAGCAAAGCGTGACCTAAGTGTTTACTGAAGTTAATAGCATTGTTTTCATCGTCCTCAGCAGATTTCCAGTGATATTCAAAGCACATTCATTTTCATTATTTAACAACATAAATGTATTTACATTTAAACTCCAACCTAATTCTAAAAAGGAATAGATGCTGAGAACACTGAAATAACAGGGATGGGAGGAGGTGGGTTTGCCACATCTGATGTGCTGTTTTTAATCTGAAATTGTTTCATCAGCTGGTGGCAGCTTCTCTAGCACCTCAACAAGCAAATATTTAATTTTTCTCAGCATTTCACTGATCATACAACCAAACACTTTTTGTGACTTCATACACAAACAAAGCTCTTAGAACAGGAGTCAATAGTTTTATGAAACAGCCATTGACAGCTATTTACACTTCCATGAGTCTTAAATTATTTTATACATATGTAACACAAATGTGTGTGTCTGCATACACAAATGCATATACTCGTGCAATATTCATATCTAGTAAACACTGGTATTCATAATTCTTACATTGATCTATTTCATTCTTCATTACTCATTTCCTAATGTCCTACCACTGCTTCATTTCAGATTACTAAACATGCTGAAAGTGTTCATGCACTGCAGCAAAAACCTGCAATCCATCACCTGAAGTTCCTTTTTATGAATTTCTATCTCCTATTCATTCCACCCTTTAATCAAATCTGCAACTGCCACCTCCAATTTCTGATTAAATATTCCAATTACACAAACTTTTAAAAGTGCCCCAAAGAGTAAGTAATTCCTCCAGCTGCTGTTTTATTACTTTTTCTCACTTGAGTCTTGCTCTGAGCTATTAATAAAACAGTTCACCATTTAATTAACTGGACTGATTGGCTGAAAATTTTCTTGCTTAATAAGCAGAGTGTTCGAGGTGAGCTGACATGAGATCTCTTTCAAGTACTTCAGCCAGTTCCTATGACCACATGTACTAACACACTCTGTCTCAGTACAGAGTCTAAACATGCCAACCGAAGTACCACAGAGGGTGAGCTATTCCTATTCCTACCTGTAAAACAGAGGCAGCCCTAAACAATTTGCACTCCAGAATTTTGTGCAGTAAACTTTCCTATAACACTGCTCTCCTAATTAGCCTGGCTGAACAAGAGGAATGGGATACTGTTTCTACAGTATTTTTTAAAATGGCATTTTAAAAATACATAATGCTATTGGCATTGGTTTTGCCTTTTTTTTTTTTAATCTGGATATCCAAATACATTTCAAATGAGGCTGAAAGCTGTGCTTAAAGACATAAGTTTAAATATAGGGTCAGAAAAGCACACAAGTCTTAAGACCTAAGAGGAAACCTCCAAATTAAATTTGTCAAGTTTAGCATTTTCTTAACACAGCAATAAAAATCAAGATCTACTTTACCAGATCATATAGAAAAACCAGGAAAAAAGTACAAACAGTTAATATAGAAAGCCTAAGTCCACATACTCAGCTGAATAAATGAAAAAAACAGAAGATGCATGGAGCCTCAGGGTTTTATCCAAAAAAAAAAAAAAAAATTAATTTCTAATTCTTCTTGGTGAAATATATCCAGATTTGCCCAGAGCAAAACCTTTTGTACTCATTGTTTAATGAATCATGTTCTGGACAATTATTTCCTTTAGAGTCTATGAGTCTGGTTTTCTTCTTCCTCATATTGTGAAGAAAATATTTTACTTTCAACCGAACTTTGATTCAAGAATACAGAAGGATTGATTTGCATCTCATTATTTTCTTTTTTCTAATTTCTAAATAATCAACAGTCTTGGAATGTTTTAAAATTCAGTGTCCTTCAGAGATTAACTTCATAACATACCAAGTAGGTTAATACTAAAAGCACAGATATGATACAAACAAGAAATAGTATTTATCTAGAAAAGTACAAGGATGAATATATGCATATTAGTTTGCTGCAAAAATTTTATAAAAAGTAGCACAAAGAACATCAACTCACATTTGAGTTGAAAACAGCTTTAAACTAATCTTTTAGAAGAATTTTGTAAGACCCACTATGTCTCAGTGTGGAATTTTCTAAATCTTGTAAATGAATGTGTCTCTTTAAAAACATAATTTTACATTTATTAGCTAGTGAAATCCTGAATATTCACAACACATTTTTTTAAATTCTTGTATTTCTTGTTTTACGTTAAAGGACAACTATTTTGACTGGCTGTGAATTATCATTTTGTATGAAATACCGTTTTTCTGACAGCGTATAGCATGTGAACTGACAAGCGTTTAATATAAAACCAGAACAAACTCTCAAGTATGTTTTATGAATGTTTCCTTTTGATTTCTAGTCCTTGTTCCCAAACAAAAAATTATCTACCCTTTAGAATCTGCAAAGACATGTGGAGGAGGATTCCTATTGGCTTCACCTAGGCTTAATTAAACTGTCATTTACTTACTTATGTGATAATATATTTGTGTGTAGAAGTTGCTCATGGGATAAAACTTCCCAATAACACAGAAGGTAACGGACTTAGTGGAAAATTCCTAGGGAATCTGAAATCTGGAGGTCAGAACTCCCCATATTCATAACAGATGACAATTTTTGAAATTTCATGTTTACGTAGGGAAATATAGTATCATTGAGGTAAAATGGCACTAGTCCTGTGATGGGATGAGGATTGATTGAAAGGGAAAGGACTGGAACAGCCCCTTCTAAAGAAAGAAAAGCTCAGGTAAAGAGTAAGAACATCATTCTGTTACGCATCATCATTCAGCAATCCCAGATGAAAACTGAAAACAGAGGTTTAGTCAAGCCATGTTCCTTATCCCATGTCTTTTTGAATGTCCAGGAGAAAATGCTCAGTAAAAATATATCAATTCTTATCTATGCACACAAAGCCAGTTGGATTTTAAAGAAGGGCTATAGAGGAGCTTTTCTCCCAGAACATAAGAAAAAACTTACCTCCTTCCAACACTCAGATTTTTCAAGAAGTTTCTCAGTGTATTTGCTCATTAATTCAACTATGCACATTGAATACAAATTTGCTGCAGAGTAGTTTAATCCTTTATTACTCAGTGTGATAGTGACATTTAAAAATCCCTAAAATTATGAAAGAACAATTGCCATTTGAAGGGGGGAAAAAAAAGATATGATAAACGCAATGTTTTACACTCCAGAATAAAAAACCCTAGAGACTTAAAACAACCCAGGGAATATACTCCTCCCAAAAAGACATTTTAAATAGAAGTAGAGAAAATGCAGTATGTGGAAAACTTAGTTAAATATATAGTATACTTCTCTAAGTTTTACATAAAGTTCTATTTTCATTTTTCATAGAGGTTAGTCCACTGAATTGCATGAAATCTCTGTGGATTGCTTACGACTTTTGTGGCTTCTAGTGATTTGCTTTGAAAGAGAACCTTAGAGACAGGTCATATGCAACTAATCAATAAATAGTGCTTTTTTTCCATTGAAAAACTGTCATAAATTGCAGTGAGATCTTAGCTACTCGAAAATGCACGAAGATCAGTTCTTGAATGTAGAGACAGACCCTTAGACGAACTAAGGCAAGGATGCCTAATCCTGTCAAAAGCCATGGATGCCCCCTGAGAAAGGAACATGCTTCAGGTTGTATCATAATTAGCTCTGCCTTTGGAGTTACAGTTTAACTTGATCTTCCTGTGGCCAGAAACATGGGTACTTTTGTGCCCAGCCAATCATAAGCTGGGGAACTGGGGGAACTAAACTTGGGATTCTGGCAATCAGGAAGCTCACCAACACTCCCTTGTCCCTGTAATTTTTTGGCACTCTTCTACTTCTTAACCCTTCTTTAGGATGAGAAGGTCTTAGCTAGAGTTGCGTACAGGCAAGGAAGTTCATGTGAGGCCACCACTTAAGACATCCTTCTTCTTCAAAGAGAGAAAAACTGTCACCACCAAATGACAAGCAGCTCCATTTTAAGAGAAGGGCTTAAAAAACATAGGATTAATTGTTCCTTAGAGTTGCATGGCACACTGAGGGAGTCCAGGCAAATTAAACTAAGCTACATGTGCAACTTCTTGACAGAAACCAGCTCAAGACTTATCCCATCTTTATTAAATTACTCATTTCTTGCATGCTGCCTATCTGCTATAATCTTTTTTTCCTCGCAGCTCATTCAAAACATTGGTGCTAAAGGCCATCCTCCAGTCACATTCCTCCTGGCTCACTCATGAACCCTTACAAAAGCTGTAAATATTCTTTTGAGCTGTGCACTCCAAAATACCTTTTCATCTTTATTTTCCATATGTACACTGCTTAATATTACCTCCTCTGCAAACTAACTCCACTTTTATATATCCCTCAATTTGTTCATCCCCCAACATTTATACATCCCTCAATCCCTCATACTCATAGTTGAGGGATGTATAAATAAAACACCAATAAAAGACCCTTTCTCTGTTCTTGGTCGTGTGCCTTTCTGTGACAGTTGCTAACTTGTTCCACTTTCCACGTATAAGTGACTATCCTAAATACACTTAATAAGTAGTCATAGATTCATAGAAGTGTTTAGGTTGGAAAAGACCTCCAAGATCCTTGACTCCACCTGTTAACCTACTGCTGCCAAGCCCACCACTAAACCATGTCCTGCAGTGCCACATCTACATATATGATCAGAAATACTCAATTATTTATGTGGCAATAGTGGCTAGCTGGGCCTCAATCTAAGATCAAATCTTAAAATAAAACCTGATGGAGTGGATGACAAGCTATTACTTATTTTTTAACTTTCACTAGGAAAAGGATAACTTTTATAGAGGACCAAGTTTTCATGAACAGTTCAACATACCTTGGATGTACTTTTGGTCTTACTTCAGATCCATTCAATTACCAGTGCAACTCCCAGTTTGATAACTCAGCTATTGGCAATCACGTTCAAAAATCATGAGGCTGAAATCCAAGTTGTTCAGCCTACAGTATTCTGACTTCTGTAGAAAGGACTGGCTTTCCTCATAGTGCAGTACTGAGTAGGCCGGCACAACTCATTTCTCATTCATGCTTTCAGAACACAGTTGTGAAGAGAAGTTAAATTAAATCCCAAATCCACCTTCAACCCTTTTGAGCCTGGAAACATATCTGAATTATTCTGCACAATTTGCAGGGGTGTAAAGGGGCTGGGAATTATGAAGAATTAAAACTGAAAGCTAGACTCTCTCCTTTGGCAACAGAAAATTTTATCCCTTTCTCTGCCAAAAGAATGGACCAACAGTCCTACCAAATGTAGCTGTAGAGAGGAAGCTTTGATCTACAGACAAAAGGAAAAAAATAAAAGAAAAAGGGTGGAGTTGGGGCCAACTTCAAAACTGTCTTGGAAATTATGGATTTCATAGTACATTAAAATGGAAATATTCTCCTTCTGCCCAGAATTTTACCAGTTTTCTTATTTGTTTTATCCTTTTTTTTTTTAACTTAAAGATTTATTTTTTTAAATGTGAAAAACACTCAAAAATTGTGTGTTGATAAAACACTGAAGAAAACACCTCAGGAAGAGGAAATAAGATGGTATAAATAACATTTTACTTAAAAAAACCCCCCATGCTACCTAGTAAGGTCATTCAGAAACTCCAGAAAATCAATCAGTTCATAGAAATCATCTTCCTTTTTGTAATCTGTATTATTGAACCCTTCATTTCATTCCTCCCCTTCAATGCTTTGTGAGACTCCCGCACATTTCTATTATTACAGGGTTATGGAAGGAAAGGAAAGGTCCTTTATATACCACATATCAGCAAACCAAATGACATTCTGCAACTGCTTCAGATATGTCACCTCCTAATCCACTTCCTGATGGGTTTTGTTTTGATTCTGGGTTGTGGCTTTCTGTTGTTCTGGGCTTTTTTGTTTTGTTTTTTAATCAAGGAACTAGACAGTTAAAGAAAGGAAAAAAGTAAAATGATCAACTGCAAAAGAAAATACTGAGTAAGTGGTGAATCTAATTCCAATATTATGGGGTTTTTTTAAAGGAATGAAACAGGTTTCAGTTTAAAAGAATGTGAATAAAACTAAAAAAAAATATTGTTCAAATGTGTTTATACAAGGAACAATCATTAACCAGTAATCATTAATGCAGCTTGTATTTATTCCTTATATTCCACAAAGATATTTAGGAAATATAAGAGTTACAATTACCCATTTCAAAACTGAGAATGGAAGAAAATACCATAGTGTGATAAAACAGTGTTTCATTAAAATGTCATTAAGCTCTGTAGAGTTTTAATTTATTGACTTCATAAAGAAAATATCTTTGTACTTCATACAAGAAGCAAGTATTGAAAGACCTGAAGTTAATTATATAGCAAAATATTCAATACTGCATTGAATTGATTGTATTGCTTTCAAAAAGACAGTAAAAAATTCTTGAATTTTAACAATAGAAAATTGAGAAACAAAAACTAAGACATGGAAATCAGAATAAGATGCATTTTGAAAACAGAAGAATAGAACAGAGAAGCCCAAAAAGTGACACTGAAAGCAATCCAGAGTTTGAAATTGTTCAATTGTTCATATTCACTTTGAACTAAAGATTATTATTCAGATGAGGCATGATTTATTTAAACAGTATATTATATAAACATAACAGTATGGCTCAAAATTGTTGTTAAAACAATTCCATGGATTATATATGTCTTCTTAAAGAAAAGAACTTCAGCTGGGGAGAGCTGAGGTGAGTAGCACCGGGGTTTTTTTTTGCTTGAAATCAAACTGTGCAATTTCGAAGAATGCACTAACCATTACTTACTGAAAGTTACGCTGCATTTCTCCTACTACAAGGATATATATTTTAATCGTGAAGCCCTAGACAGGTTACATGACATAGCCTCAAAGTGAAGGAGGAGTCTCTATAGTGATGACTGTTTACTGTTCATTTATCATGGAAGTCCGGTCATGTCTCACTGTATTAAGTCACTTTTTGAATGTGTGCGAATCACCAAGTATTTTGCAGTTACTCAGAGTAAAAACAGCTAGAGAAATACACCACACTTCTAAAATGCAGTATCAGATTCCAGACCATGGTTAAGCATGTCACTAGCTTACTTTTAAGTGAAAATGACTGCATTTTTCCTATTGTATTTGAATTGTATGTCTCACACATCTTTTCTTCATACTTGTCTTCTACATCTTCCTCTACACAGTTAAGTTGACAGAAAGAAATTGAGTAATTGCAGCCAATGTACTGAACATCTAAAATCACTAAGCACTAAATTTGTGTTTTTCAAATTACAACAAGCAGACTTAAGGAACTAATATAAATATTTTACATTACAGAAAGAGCTGACTGCTTGGCAGTAAACATTTAATATTTTTTTTTTATCTAAGACGGTAAGTCTGTACAATGTTTGGATTATCTACCTCCCAATTCCTTCTGTCCATTAAAGCTAGCAAATGCATACTATGGATTACAACTGAAAATTCAAATATTAGTCCAAATCCAAACTATTCCATTTAGTCAGACAGAACATTATTGTAAATCTTTGGGTATGAAAAATCAGTTTGTTATATGGCAGATTTGCCCTCAGTTGTCTTTTTTAACAGTCTTTTATTAATTAGGCAGATAATGTTTTTTCGGTTTCAGAAATCAGCTGGTGCTCTTCCTTTATTTCAGTTCTTACTTTTGGTGTTGCTGGGTGCATTTTTGTGAGGCTACCAAGCCCTTAAAGAACGTGGCACTATTAATTATCCAAAGACCTGGCAGCACACTTTTAGCATACAAGAGCACATTTCAGCATGATGCATAAATGAAGGTTTGTAAGATGTTCTGTCATTCAGATTGACTTTATGATGAGAGGCTGAACTCCCCTCTATCTTTTGAATACACTTGCCACATTTGAGTACGTTTCACAAAGGGAGATGCCTTAAACACATTAATTAAATTCTGACAGGTTTCTTTAAAAAATAGATAGCTGAGATTATTAAAGAATAATTTTTAATTTAGGTCCTTGTGTAATCAAGTGACAAGCCCCAGACATTAAGTGAGCCTGTTGTGGTTAGTATGCAGCTGTACATGTGTGCTGTGGTTTCTCCTCAGCCAAACATATCAGGTAGAAGGGCTACAGTGGGGACAAGGAAAGAAAACTAGGGGATGAGGAACAAATCCATAGACCACCTAGGGATGTTAATTCTGTTATTCATGGAACAGCTTTATTTGACTTCTAACAGCCAGCTCTAGAAGAAACCCGAAACATCAAAATGTCCCTTTTGGAGTCAAGATGAAATTTGTGATTCCATGAGTTTTTTGTTGGACTCTTACCTATGTATTTGCTGTGCTGCACAAGTCTTCAGATATAACTGTCTCAGTGAGACAAACAGGTTTATGATAATTGAATATATCTAGTTCTTTTTGTTATCAGTTTTGTACTAGAGTTTGAATACTTGCTGTCTGCCTTGGCTGTGCTGATGCTCGATTGTTCACTTTTTTTTCAGTAGCAGGAATGCTTAACCTCTCCAGTTTTGATGAGAAGTTGGGTATGATATTGGATTACTGCATCTTTGTTTAACTTAAACAAGACATAGGGCTGCTTTCTGGGTTTTTTTTTCCCTTCAAGAATGCTGTCACCCCAGAGCTCACTGGGTGTCAATGGAATTGTGTTTAGTGAGAGATGCTGATGAACAGGTTGACAATTACATTGTTTGAATAACAAGCGACTTAGCAGCACTGATAAAAGAAAATAGAAGGATTATAACCAGCAATCTAACAGCTGCAAACAAAGGTGAATATTAAAAAATGGAAAGACATTATGTAAGTCCTAGAACCAATACAGAAGAAACATTGCAGAAGTATCTCTACTTTATCCCTCTGAGAGAAACAAGTTTTTATTTGACTTTTATTTATGATTTTAAAAATTATTTTTATTTATGCTTCAACATGTATTATTCCTCTACGAGCCGTGCATGTGCGGGCAGCCCTGTCCCCGGGAGGCTTCACCTGGAAGCCAGTCAGAGCAGAGAAAGCTTCCACAATCAGGCTGTGAGCAACCCCCTACTTGCCAGTGAGACATATATCCCGTGTACGAAAGGTCCTCTCACTATTTTAATTTTTAAAGAATTTATTATCTTATTAACAGAACAGAGCACAATGATAAGAGGCTTAAGTTGGCTAACAGCCGTTATACAAAGCGAAGTGCAGCACTGACTGCGGCTCAGACAGCCTGAAGCCAGACAGACTAGAGGGCAGTGACATCATATTTTGTACCCCCTCACAGACCCCACCCATCACCTCTCCCATGCCCTCCCCTGGGACAGAGATGATAGGCTGGAGATTGAGTCAGTCCTCTCAACTGGCTTGTTGTTTGCTTCCTGTTGTCTCAGGTCTTGTCATAGGCTTGGTCTTCACCCAATGATCTTCTTACTTCCATCCCTTCATGCTAATATTTCACCCAGACTCCTCCTTCAA
>VYZQ01069157.1:0-13836 GCA_013400655.1 Mystacornis crossleyi
TTTTTTTTTCTCCTCACTCCTACACCCTAGGAGTGCAAAGCAGAATACCTGAAAAAGCTCATGTGTCCTTGAACACGCTCCTCATTTCAAGGTGATTCTGAAAAATACAGTGCTTCAAGTTTGCTGATTACCCTCTAGTGTTTCTGCTGCTACTGAATCACCCAAAGCTGTTTCACTCCTTCTTAAATCAGCGAGGGTTGGCTTTGCCTCCCGTTTCCTCCAGGTACGACTACTGGATACCAAATGTAGCTGTGATTTATGTTTCCCTACGGAAGCTACTTAGTTGAAGTGCTAATCCTGTGGTACTTTACATCGTGAGGTTTGTTTTCTTCTTTTCTTCTCCATTCAGTGTGCCATCAATACAACATGTTACTCTGCTAGTGGTGAACGTGGCTGGAAATAAAATACTCAAAGTGTTTCTTTCAATCATTTTCCAAGGGAAACAAAATTGACAAAAACAGGTTCACGACGTATTAATTTTGTGCCAAGTGATCTTTTTCTTCTGTCTCGAAGAGCTGACCTTTGCAGTTGCAGGCAGAGGAGGCAGCAACGTGTTGTACTGTTATTTTTAGCTGGAGGAGAAGGAGAGGAGCTGTCATGTTTGTTAGGCAGCGGCACTGCCTGGGCTGCCGCAGGCCCCACGGCACTTCAGCATCTGCTGACAGCATCCAAGTGGAGAAAACATCTTGCCCTTGATAGCCTTGCTTTTGGCATGCTGTAAGGGAAATATTTTGTTACTTCAGCCTTGCAGCCCAATTGAAAACAATAGTTGGGTGAAATAACAGACACTGTGGTTGTTCCCTCACAATCTCAAAAATAATCTCCGAAACCTAAAATATTGCCTTTAAATGAAAAATGTTTCTAAATCATTCTAATCTTGTAGTACTTTTAATCTCTGGCAATACCTTGTAAGTTTACTGTTTAGAAAACAAAAGAAAGTATGAGTTTCTCATGGAAAATTGATCTCTAGGAAGAAATTCTTGGCTGTGGGGGTGGTGAGGCCCTGGCACAGGGTGCCCAGAGCAGCTGTGGCTGCCCCTGGATCCCTGGCAGTGTCCAAGGCCAGGCTGGACGGGGCTTGGAGCAACCTGGGACAGTGGAAGGTGTCCCTGTCCATGGCAGGGGTGGCACTGGATGATCTTTAAGCTTCCCAACCAAACCATTCCATGAGTCTATGATTAAAACCAGTTTTGGAAATCACTATAGCAAAGAGTTTTTGTTTAGAAATTTTAATGGTGTTTTAATACAAACCTTGGCAATGCCTGAGCTGGAGGTGGCCAAGCCAGGTCCCCTGTGCCCATCGTGCCACACGTCTGGGTACCTTGCACAGCCAGGATTAAACTCTGCATAGAGCAAGGCTCTCATACACCGTTTTATCTGGACAGGGATCAGATATTCCTGATGAGGGGTTGCCTAATCCTGGATTAGACGTGCCTTTTAATCTCTATTAATATGGAAGCCAGACTGGAGAGAGAGCTCTTCAGAGTGGGTTATGGTCCTTCATGGAGAGCCCTTTCAGTGCTCAGCATAACTAGGAGAATAATAATTCACAGCAACTTGAGAGGTTTATTCTTACTCTTCTTCTCACTCTTCTTCTCAAGCAGTCTTTGCAGTTGTTTTCTGTTTCCTTAGACCAGTTGCCCAAATAATTAATGAGAAAGTTAATTTTCAGGAAGACACCATCTCTCAGCCTTGTTTATTTGCCCTAAGAGCTGGGGTTTTTCTGTTCATACAGTCATATGCTCAGTTGGTTTTAAAACATGTACCAAAACCTGAAATTCATTTAATACTATTCACCCAGTTTATTTTTTCTGGTTCATTTTACTTTCAGTTGGACAAGGAGTTGAAATCTGCTAATTTTAATTTTTATTTTAAATTATAAATTCAGCTCTGTTACTTTTCCATAGAAGATAATTAAAGCTCTTTCAAAGGACAGGGCAACTCTTCCTTAATATAATGCTGAGCTTTTATATTTTTATAGATTAGTAGAAAAAGTGTTAGACCCTCTGCTACAGAGGTTGGAGCTTGCCATGAGGGATGTAATGCTGGATGCTTTTTGGTTTTATTCCTGATCTGGAGCTCACAAGCAAATGCCTTTTTTTAGGATGTCCTCTGTATAATTCATCTTCTTTTTTTTTTTTTTTCCTTGCTTTTCTCTTTTCTTACTTCATTGGAGTACTCACTGAGTACCTGACTGTCTCAGTGGGGTATTGTGCTCTCAGGGTCCAAAAGAGAAGTACTCCATTTCAATATTGTTTGAAGGCAAATAACACCTAGAGATAAATACCATTATTAAAGTAGATATTTTTAGTTTTAGTCATCAACTACATATCAAAAATAGCCATTCAGAGTTCTCTAAAATGCTGACATAGCCTGAAAATACTGGAAGCCTGTCTTACTTTTGTTCTTTTGAAATATAACCCGAAGAAGATTAGTACCTTTACCACAAAAACGTAAGTCTTTTAAAAACATGTTAAGATTGTAGGGTTTGACTTCCCAAAATAGGAAACATCAGAATTCAGGGAGTATCTGTGAGCTTCATTGAGTTTTTTTTACGCATTTGCATTATGATAGTATTTTATCCTTTTGATTAAAAGCTGAATATTAAGTTTTGCTTTTGTTGTGGTTTAGCAGAACTTGAGCTAACAAGGCAGTGCCACTGGGATGGATTCTCTGCAGGAGCCTGCCCTGGGCGAGGATGGGTTTCACCAGTGATTACTGACAACAGAGGAGTGTTGAAATGCAGGAAGATGTTTTTTTTCTTTCAAAGTTTGTGGGCAGCTTGCTCGTTCCTCTGTGAGCCGTGTATCCTTCACCAGCAATTTGTCCCAAACTCTGTGCCAAAACCATGTCAGCCTCACTGCAAGGTCCTCACGCTCTTCACACAAGCTGTTTCTTGCTGTTTTACTCTGTTATTTCTGGTCTCTCCCTTCAGCTCCTTTGCTGAGGAACTCAGCACATCTTCCTACTCCAGTTTTCGTTTAAGGATCAGAGATCACAGTACTCCACCAGGCCTTTATCTCCAAGAATGTTAAAGCCTACCTGCAGCAACTGCCAGAGGCAGTGAAATTCTCCCTTTCTGGTCAAGTGTGGAGATAATCGTAGGGACAGCACGGAAGATTAAACCTGAATTTTCTCTTGACTGATTTCTGTACTTCTGTTGTTAGAAACAAAACCAAACCAAAAAAAAAAAAACAACAAACAAGCAAACCGAACACCAAAACCCCATAACAACCCCAAAGAGCAACTTCCAGTAACTTTAGTCTGCCTCCATCTCATTCACTTGGTGCAAGAGTTTCTGGAGATCCCAGCAAGTCTTTCAGCTCAAAACAAGGGCTGGGCTTTCGGCTGGGGGAGTCACAAACAGGAACAACAAATTTGAATCTCACAGTAATCAAGCCATCAGCTGTCTTTGTTTTATGAACAGCAGCTGAGCTGGGAGGCATAATTAGGGTAATGGTTTCTGGCTCCAGCTGTGTCTCACTACAGAACAAAGAGAGCTCAGCAGAGATTCTGTAGTATAATACACATTTCCCCCCTTCTACTTGGGAGAATTAATGAAGAATACTTGATGGACTGTGTCTGTGATTCAGATACAAGTGAACATCAGTATTTTTCCACAGAGAGTGCGTCCAAAGCTCACAGGATTTTGCAGAACCTACCATCAGCATTGTGCGTGCCTCCAGCCCAGGGGTAGCCAGGTGCTCTGGTGTAGACAGGCTCTACCAAGTGCCTCTTGTGGTACTTTCAGAGAATTCTAAGTAGGTGTTGAAATTTTTCCCCAGATCCTTTTTGTGTTGTTCTGAGTCCTGGATCCCCTGCATGACTCAGGAGTTTCCCTGGGATAAGGGATGGGCTTTGCAAAGTGTGTTCTTTTTGGATGAAAGGAGCTGTAGAAATGGAGGTTTTCTGATGTCCCACATGGAGAACTGCCGGTGGGATGTCTGCTTCTAGTGTGACCTACTGAATTTGGAGAAGGATAAAAGTTTAAGCCTGACCTAGCTGAGTTCTAGCTAAGAAGGACCAGCTGGGTCACAGAAAAGGGGGTGGGGAGGGAAATATGGGGAAAATCAGCTTGGATTCACCAGGGGGATGTCTGGAAGATGAGAGGGAATGTGCAGGTCCTTGGGCCTGGAATGCAGGATGTGGAAGGTGTGTGTGGCACTTGGGGTTGGATAACCTGAGTAGAAGAGGAGCTTTGTGGACTTTCTTCTCACCATCCACTTACTGGTCTCTGAGTGCTGCACAACGCCCAGGAAATCATACAGTCTCTCATATTGAGATACTTAATAGTTGTCTTAAAGCCTTTTATCCAGAAGTCAGTGACACTATGGTGGTTTTATTTTAATGCTTCTCAATCAAAGTAAATTTCTAGCTCAAATTATATAAAGACTGGAAGAACTCAAAAGCCTGATGGGCAGAACTGACAGAGAGAAATATGTCAGTGCACAGTACTTGAAAAGGTAAATTTATTAATTCAGCTGTGTGTGTTAAATTGCAAAATCATCTGTCTGTGAAAAATGACTGCAGGAGGATGCTGGGAGTTGTGCTAACTTGACATTAACAAAGTCTCCCTGGCTGTGACAGAGGCAATAACGTGATTATTCTTAAAGAAGTGCAGCTATAGCAGTGCCAAAAAAGAAGATGACAACTTTGTGTATAAATTGATCCAAAGATCTCTTCTCGTTATTTATGTGCTGTGATGTTTCATTCCAGGTGATCAGCTTTTTCAGCTCCCGATTAGAGCAAGCTGGAGCTGAGCTGTCAGTGGAGCGAGTTCTGGAAATCATCAAGCAAGGAGCTGTTGCTTTGCCCAAAGACAGGCTAAGAGTAAGTGCTCAAGACCTCATCACTTAAAGTGTACTGTTCCAATCAATTACACATATATACTCTTTATATCTGTAACATCAAAAAATCATCTCTCCTATCAGTAGTGACTGATAAGTGATTACAGTAGGTTGCCATATGTGTATGTTTTAATTTAAATTCCTAATTTCTGCTAAGTGTTTGGGTGAGTTTTTGTGATTAGTTATTAAATTGAAGCATGTGGAGGAATTAAGATTTGCTGAAGCTAAGGTTTTCTTCATCATATCCTGAAGTGCAGGCTCCTCTCTCCATCTGTTGTTTAGTTATGCTGCAACCAAACACTGATAATTCTCTCTTCTCATTAATTTCTTCTTCTGTGTCTAGTGTTCTGCTCCTCTGTCTGGGTCTATATTAACTGCTATAAAGATAGATTTTGGGGGTTTAGTTAAGAATCACCCAACCTCGTGAAGATCAGTGCAGGATCTGTAAGTCTGGTCAACATGATGATGACCTTTCTCCATAATCCTGAGCAGTCCCCTCCATTTGTTTCTGAGAACATCTCAACTCTCTTGAGGGATTTACCAACTTGACAGGTTTTGTGAGGCTAAAATCCATTAATGGTTGTGTGATGTTTAAATACTGCAATAAAGAAATCTGAGTAAGTGGGTAAGTAAGCAAATGGGAGCTGTGTGTGTTTTTAAACATGATGAATCTTGTTTCTCTGTTATGCCAAATGTATTTTAAATACTGTCTGTTTTCTGAAGAACTATTTTTGTTCCTACTCTGTGATAAGAGAGTGAGAGCACCATTTCTTTTGCGGTAACTTTAGTAAAATATCCTCTGATAAGGCACACTGAGTCCGTACGGCCTCTGGTGTTGGCTGGTAATTTATTTATACACTGGTAATTTTAAAACACCCAGTGGGAATTTTCTAGCTGGCTGCATATACTAATGTCTTTCCTGCAGTTCCCTGTGTCCCTGAGATGGCACATCTTCAGTCACTCAGACTGAATTACTTCGGCAGAGGTTGGTCTGGAATCCCAGTCCTGAGCCGCAGTACAGGAATAGCCTGAGTAACACCAGAGGAGGTGCTGGATCCAAATCCAGCCCTTCAGGTTGTCCTTTCTACGTGGTGATGCTGTGAATACAGAGGAACACTGGAACTTTGGCTGTTTCTCTGACAACTTATGTGCAGATAATTAAAAGCTCTTACGTTGAGGCTGCAGTGATTCCTTCTTGACACAGAGCCATCACCAAAGAAATCCACTGCTTAGAAAAAAATGATGTTTTTTTTTCAGTTATTGAGTGTGTCACATCAACTGGCATGCCAGGCCACAATTTACGGAAATGCTGTTTCTGGAGTGAAATCCCCTCAAGTTTAAATTTTCTGCATTAATGATATACAGTATTCAAAATTATATATTTATATTGCCACTTAAAGCAACAAACCAATAGTTTTTGGCATGTGCCAAGCTCTGTAAGTCCTCACCAAACAGTCGAATACTTCCAGTTTTAAGGGTGCTTAGTGTTGCTTGGAGCACTTCCCTTCCCTCTGGAGTTTCAGGACAGACTTACGAAGTGAATACAGCCAGCAGGGCACATAAGTCTGTTATACTGCCCACTTACACCTGCTGGGTTTTGTCTTTTTTTTTCTCCTTTGGTTTCCTTTTTTTTTTTTTTCCCTCTCTTTTTCTTTTGTTCTTTTTTAATATTTTTGCTGAGTAGCAGTTTGGGTAGAGCAGGTTGCTTCTCCATGTAGAAAAGTCGACAATGACCTTGGTGGGGGCGGCGGGTTGTATAGATACATACAGATAAATATATCTATTGTCATGAATTTGTACATGAAAATCACATCCTTCCTTTGCACAGATAGTGATGAGGAGCATCACATGTTTCCCTCCTGTAGAAATGGCCTTGTGAGTCTGTGTGCCCCCTGTCCTTGTGCCTCTCTCCTGGGACTCTCCCAGTTCCTCAGGTCTTCCCACCTTAGTCTCTGAGGTTTTCAGTGGAAGCTACACTAAAGCTCAACAAACTCATATTAAGATCAGACTGAAGATATGGTTACACAATAACTCTGGCAACTCTGAGGCATTTCAGCAGCTAAATAAAGGAGAAGGCTTTAATCCTTATGTCTTTAATGACACTCTCTGGGCAAGTCTGGATGGGTGGGAGCAGCCCTACCCACACTGACTTTGATGGCACCTTTCAGGGAGTTGTGCAGAGCCACAAGGGCCCCCCTGAGCCTCCTTTGCTCCAGCCTAAGCCCCTTTCCCAGCTCCCTCAGCCGCTCCAGCCCCTTCCCAGCTCCGTTCCCTTCCCTGGACGCGCTCCAGCCCCCCAACGTCTCTGTTGTTGTGAAGGGACCAAAACTGTCCCCAGGACAGGGGTCAGCTTGTGCCCAGCCAGCCTGGACAGTGTGTGGAGAAATTGTGAATCTGTTGGATCTATGTTGACACAACCTACACGTAACTCCAATGTGCAAAGCTGTGGAGTTCAATCCCAAGAATATCTATATCTATATCTATATCTATCTATCTATCTATCTATCTATCTATCTATCAGCTTTGCAGTTAATTGCTAACTAGTTTCCAAGCCATCCTTGCCTTTTGCCACAGCATACTGAAGTGCTGTAAAGTACAAGAGACCCTGCAGAGATATTATTCCTGCCTCTTCGAAATAACCATCTTCAACTGAAGCACTCTGGGGGAGGTGGTTGAAACACAGATACGATTTGGAAAGTGAGGGCTGAGGCAGAGCTTTTACTCACTTCCCCGCAGCTCAGACAATGATGTTTTTTTCTCGTGTGTAAGTACCTAATGTATGCACGGATGTTTTCAAGTGAATGTTTTCAAGTTGCTTATCTTGGCCTTTGTCGAGGAAGTGAGCATTCAAGAGGCGCTACATGTATTCAGGTCCTGAGTCTGTTGCCTAGCCCATAGTTCAAACATGAATCAACGTCAACTAAAAATAACAGCACTTAGAGCCACGATCCTCATCTGCATAATGGAGCTTATAAGTTTGGGAGCACACCCTGGTGCTCCTGCTCCCTTCCACTGTGGGAAGCAACACGAGATACAAAGTGAGCATGTGTAGTAGCAGTAGGTCGTGGATAAATATATGTGTGTGTGTGTGTGTGTGTCTGTGGTAGGAAAGATATCCTGCATTTTCTTAGCAAATAATTATTGGGAAATGGGAGATCTAACTCAGATTTTCCTTCCAGTCCTGGAGCAGTCTGACTGGAGACAAACAATATAATTAACATTATTTTAAGCATATGCTTTTAACTGTGTGCTGTGGAAGGCCAAGAAAGTCCAAGCTGAGCAATTAGCCTTTTAGAAGACTTCTGCACAAACAGAGAGATAAAGGGCAGGTGCTGAAATCAAGAGCTGGTTATTTCTCCCTCAGTCTGTGGGAGGAGATAAATGAAGTTAATATGCCCGGGATGGAGGCAGAAGCCATGGCGTGGAGATAGAGCTGTCTCCTTCGCAGACGAGCAGCCCACAATCCAGGCTCCCTGCTATATTGCAGAAGCTTATTAAAGGCAATTTAGAGATCATAGTGATAGGTGAAAATTGGCCTCATTCTTTCTTTCTCTTTATTTTTTTTAAAGTTCTCAGGCTGCCTTTCTTCCCTTTGGTGAACTATCTATACTTTCAGGATTAGGAGAGTGAGGGAAGTGGGACCGTGTCTGGAGCCTGTGACTTATCTCAGGATTTCAAGGGGAGTTAGCCAGCAGATAACCACTCTTCTGCAATAAGTGGGAAAACTTGTTTCAAATGCCAGCTAGTGACTGGAAGCTGACATTTGGTTTCATGGAATGATCACTCTTGGGAGGCCACGTTTAATGCTTTGTAAAAGAAAAGTTCCCATTACCTAAGCCACTTAAGATGGAGATTTGTTTTTCATGAGCATTTTCTGAGCTGCTTGTGTTTTTCTCCTTCTCCTTTTCTCCCCGTGTCATTGAGTATTTTGTCATCAGTGTGCACTCTGTTCTTTGTGTGCTATGCAGACGTGCCGTTATGCCATCAACTCTCACCTTTTCGGCATGGTACAAAATTTAATATTTATTGAAGTGCATTTGAGTTCGATGGGCATTAAAATTTCACAGAATATGTAAAAGGAGCAGAGGTAAAAGCCTTCAGTCTCTTGACAGAACAAGTTTCGCTTTAGGTGTTAAAAGCACTTCTCATAGATTTCCCCTTTCATTAACGATGTACTTCCAACTCCATCAGGTTCCATTTGTTTCACTGGAAAAAGCTGCTAATCACTGAGGCACCAGAGCACAGGGAAAGAGTAAATTGTCATCATGGTGATGACAGATACTGCCTGGGAGGTGGACCAGGGCAGCTTTGTATCCCTGGCGCATCACCCTGGGGAAGAAGCACCAGCAGCAGAGGTTCAGCTACAAAAAATGTCATAAAAATAACATATTTATTGGCTGTGGTGGCAGTGAATTCAACACGGGATGTCAAGCACAGGTGCTTTGGTAGAATCACAGAATAATTTAGGTTGGAAAAGCCATCCAAGACCACCAAGTCCCCCCATTTCCCCAGCACTGCCCAGGCCACCACTGACCCATGTCCCCAAGTGCCACATCCACACGGCTTTTAAATCCCTCCAGGGATGGGGACTCCACCACTGCCCTGGGCAACCTATGCCAGGGATTGACAGACCTATATGTAAAGAAATTTTCCTTAATGTGCAACCTAAGCACAATGTCCAATGTCCCCTGGCCCAGCCTGAGGCCGTTCCCTCTGCTCCTGTCCCTGTTCCCTGGGAGCAGAGCCCGACCCCCCCCAGCTGCCCCCTCCTGTCAGGGACTTGTGCAGAGCCACCAGGGCCCCCCTGAGCCTCCTTTGCTCCAGGCTCAGCCCCCTCAGCTCTCTCAGCCACTCCCCATTAGACTTGTGCTGACAGCTAATCAGAAAAGAGGAATGGCCATAAAAGAAAATGCATGTGAAGTCCCCAAAACCAAAGGAGCCTAAACAATTTCTTGGCTTGGGTGCTCAGCTCTTTTTGGAAGACTTTTCCTGCTTCTGCAGGTGCTGCTCCCAGGGAGGAGACATCATCTGTTGAGCAGTCAGTGGTGCCATCACACTGTGCAGAGGAAGAGGACATGGGCAACCCTGCACAGCACCCCAGGTGGCAAACGAAATTGGTGGTGATCCATATATATGCACCCTGTTAATCCAAAGAAACCATCCATTGCCCCATCTTCTATTAGAATTGCTCCTGATTACAATTTCTCTCTTTTTTCCCCACTGTCCTGCTGTCCTTAGTCCTGAGTGGTTGTTATTTGGCCACAGCAAGAGACTGGATTCAGAATCCAGACCAGTGGTCTTTAATAATCCAAATTAAACCTTGGGGCAGATCTGTAATTGCTTTAAAAGCTATGTACAGCTTTCTTGTGTTCGTTTTACTGCTGTAACACTTGAGCTGCTGTGGGGGTTTTGGTGGAATAGTGCACAAATTAACTCTGTGTGACACTGTGAAGAGGTAGGGACAGAGGACTTACAGAGACCAGCAACTCATTTACAGAGCTCCAGGGCACAGCACTAAGCAAGAGAGACAGAAAACGTCCTTAAAAAATAAATCCATCCAGTTCTTCCTGATATTTATCTTTTTTTTTTTTTTTTTTTTTTTTTTTTTTTTTTTTTTTTTTTTTTTTTTTCCCCTGGCTCAAAGGTCAAAGTTCTTACTACAGTGGAAGCTGATTGTGTCTTATACATCCTTAGGTCTGATGCTAGGCAGGCGTCTCTAACACAGACTTCCTTTTGCTGACCCTCAGCTGCTGTTAACCCTTAACCTGAAGAAGATCAGATTAGTGACAGAAGTTGAAGAAACTTTTAAACAAAGTGCTTTTTGGGCCGTTCCAGAACACTGACCATATGCTAAGAGTAAGAGTATTTATGGATTGTATATTTCTTTCTGACAATTTATACCCTCAATTAAGATGTCAGACTTCCCTGCTTCTGTGAGCTGACCTGTAAGTGATGGACAATAACTCACATTTCTTTTGAAGGCATTTGTTTTAGAGGTCGGGTTCTCAGAGACCTTGAGTAGAGAGGAATATACTCCACGTCCCTTGAGAAATTTTATTTGGGGTAATCAAAATTCCAGGGGGAAAAAAATCATCTTGAAAGTTTTGATGGGCTTTGTGGTCAGAAAATAGCTTATCATTGTGAAACTGTGAGCAGTCAAAGACATGTCTGCACTCAGCTGACTCTGGCTAATCTTACAGTGGGATTATAAACCTGTCTGTCTGTCTGAGCCAGGACAAACCCTTATGCAGGTGCTTTTCTATTAATGTAAGCCTGACTACTTAAATTGGTGAGAATGAGTTGAAACTAAACTGAATGACACCATTTTATAATAAGTATGTCCAAGCAGGAGTTTCTATCATTTAAATCTGTTTAATTAAATGGTGCAAACTTGTGTGTAGGCAAGATCTAAAGTATGTGAAAAATACTATGGAAAAACTGTGATTATTATACTGCTTGAAGTTAGATACTTGCTGACATAATGCATTGTATGGGAACTCCTGACTTAGTAGTTTGAAACCTTACAGGAAGAAAAATAACTGCATCATCCCAGAAGGGAATGAAAGCTTTGGGGGTTTAGTTCAGAAATAAATACCACCCTCACTTTTAAGCATTAACATGTTAATCCCCAGAAATGTGACTTTAGTAGGAAGTAGGGTTCAGTAGCTAGTTAGAATACACAGCACGTTAACAAAAAAATTTGCTTATGTGCCTGGTTGCTTTAACACTGAAAAAACCAATGGCCAAAGTAGATTCACTTTACCATCTGTGGATTCAAAGTCATGGAATCACAGAATCATTTTGGTCGGAAAAGCCCTCTAAAATAACTACAAACTGTACCCCCAAGGTGGCCAAAGCCACCACTAACTCATGTCCCTGAGTGCCACAACGACATGGCTTTTGAACACTTAGTGTTCAAAAGTCTTTGAAATGTGATGACTCCTGTTGTTCCATGGCTAAAAGTGGATTTCAGCAGTCTTTAGAGACCCTTGTTTGTAGCCATGTGTAATGCAAATACAGCTGATGAGTTGGATTGAATACTAACAACACTTCATTTTCAGAAGCATCCCTCATGTGAAATGGAAGAAATCAGTTAACTCAGAGACTTTAGAGAAAAAGAAATAAATTCTACTGCGGTCCTTAGCAATGTAGTTTGACTTGAAACTTGTGATCCTTCATATTGCAGAACTCAAAGTGTTTGAAATGTTGGCATAGGCTGGCAGTGTTGGTGAGTCATTTATCAAGCATATTTATTTATTTATCGAAGTTTGCTTTAATATTCTTATATGGAAAAAAAGAAAAAAAACAACAAAAAAAAGAACTCTTCATAGCTACCCATTCCCCTAAGAGTTTGCATGGAATTTGACTGTCATACATGTCAAGATTTGGGTTTCTTTGGTGTGGTGTAAGACGAGGCCCTTTGCACACAAGGTCTTAGTTACAGCTGAGTGTTTTATCTGCTTGAGTGTTGCCAGGCCTAGGCAGCAGTGGCACTCACAACCTCTCCCTGGCACTCCCAAGGAGAGTTCGCTCACACTGTAACCGACACCATATTTACATGTTACCCTTCAGGCTGTTTGAAAAGGGGATGTGCTTTCCACCTTTCCCCGGTTGTCTTATGAGTGTGAAAATTATACAGTATCACATTCTTTAAATTATTTGTGTAGTATTATAGGGAAAGGGACAAAATAAAAAAACAAACAAGCAAAACAAAACGAAACACCAAAAACCACCCCTCAAATGATTCCAGGAAAATTTTTCGAATGTGAAAGCTTCTGAGAACCCAAACAAGTTAGGTTTGCTTTTACACAGCAGCTGTCAGTCAATTTTGAGATTAAAACCAGCTTTTTAACTCGAGTTTACTTCAGTGGTTATAAATTCTTTCATGGGGGCGGAGAAAAATAAACAGTAACTTTTGGCATTGTTGACTAGAACAAGAAAAAAACCCCAGCTATTTTATTTTGCTTGTCTGCCTGGCACACAGTTAAAAACGTATTAATGCTTTTCTGACACCTCCCTATTGAAGAGTAATATAAACATCACTGCAGCATCAACATAGGAAAATATGCATTAGCAAACTTTTGAATCTCTGATCTTTAAACTGTTTCTCATGTAATATCAGTTTCTTATTGTAAAGCACCCAAAAATCTCTTTGAACAGAAAATAGTAATCATACTTTCAACTTAGAGCACTTGTATAAAGCTTTTCTTCAGAGATGAAGAATAAACTGAGAACTTCAGGCTTGTTTTCTTCCTAGTCACTAAAGCATTCATTTCCATGGGTAAAATCCTGCTTTCACTGGAAACTTTTGCTGTTGGCTCCAGCATTCTCAAGGTTGTCAGGCTCTATCTTCATGCTTAGGAGATGGTACCAAGCACGATGCAAGCAGGACACCAGGCAGGCCCCAAGGCTTTGTGTATCCCATGGTGAGGAGTGTGTGGCTCACAGTGACTGGTGTTAGGAGGAAAGAGGGACTGTGCCTCATGTTCCCCTGCCATCTCCCTGATTTCCCTGGCTGCTGGCCCCCTGGCTGGTGGGGATTGCAGTGATTGCACAGTAGCTCAGAAAATGGGGCTGGTGCCAGGAGCAGCAGCCTGGTGAGGATCTCACCAGGCTGGTGACCATGGCATGAGAGCTTTGTTTCTGCCTGTGCTGTGTGTGAACAGAGCAGTAAAACTGGATCTGTGAGCTCCTGAGCTTCAGCCACCTCAGCTGGAGTGGATTGAGAGAAGCAGCTCAAGCAGAGATGGGATGGAGGTAGAGCCTTGCTTGCAGGTGCAGAGTCAGCTCAGAGGAGCTCGAGTGACTCACGTTACCCACACCAAATGCATCAGGTTTTGCTGACTCTTGTCTTGAATAGTTTACATTTTGTCACCCCTCTTGTTGAATAATTTCTCTTATACAGGTTACAGTTCAAATAAGACACTGATGTCTGAATCCCTTCAACGTACTTTGACTGCTTGTTGTAAGTTTAGGTTAGATACTGGGA
>VYZQ01069180.1:0-26179 GCA_013400655.1 Mystacornis crossleyi
AGGGGGGGGGCAAAACAACGATCCTGGAGGCGCTCGCCCTCCGGCATCCAGCCCTGTGAGCCTCCTGCCTCCCGCCCTGCAGCTCTCGGGTGCCTATGAGCCGCTGCTGAGCTTCCCCCCGAGGGAACCCCGGACAAAGCCCGAACTCTGCCGCCTCCCGCAGCACGACGGGACGAGGGCCCTGTGCCTGCGGGTAGAGAATGGAGCTTTTCGGGACGGAGCAGGAGCCAGACCCCGGCCCTAGGCAGACTCTCCGGGGCTGTATTTCGGCTCTGCTCCACGATCAACACGTCCCCACGTGGGCAGGCGCAGTCTGCACCGTGGCGCTGACAGCCCCGTCCACTGACACCATCGAACTCTGCCGCGCGTCTGGAGTGTGCCCCGAGTCGGGGGGCTGTCACCTTGCCCGTGACCCTGGCAGTGACAAAGGCTTTGTGGCATTTAGGGACTTGCCCGGGGCTCAGGAAGCAAAATGTGTTTCTTCTTCTTTGTGGCTGAGAAAAAGCCTTGGGCAGCCCCTGGTCAGATCCCAGCACCGTGATGGCAGCAATAGAGACCAAGAGGTGACACACAGAAATTCAGTTTCTAATAACTAATTAGGGCCGGTAAAACCCTAGAATAGATGGCTGTGGGGCTGAGCCCCAGCAGCGAGAGTAGCACTCAGGATGAGGTTTTGGGTGCCGGATGCGGTTTAGCTGGGTTTGAGGCTGAGCACTGGGAGCAGACCCAAACCAGCACCCTTTATGTGGGCAAAGCTGCACTCTCCACACGAGAGTGGCTGTGCTGTGATGGGATGTGGGGAGGTGACCAGCTACTGGCATAGGAAGGACTCAGGATTTCCATCGCTGAGAGAAGGAGCTCAGCTGCCGGGGGCTATTCTGGCCCTGTGTTTCACACTCTGGGCACACTGGGAAACCTCAGGGAGCCCCTTGCCCCAGCTGGCTCATAGGAACTCTCTTGCTGCTGAGTCAAAGATTCAAACTGCCAGAATGTACTAGAAATTAAGATTGCACTGAGTTTTTCCTGGGATCTTTGTTGCTTTATGTCCCAATCTGAGCTTCTTCACAGTCTCAGGAAATGGTACTCATGCAGCTGACCTGGCCCTTGTCCTCATACCTTTTGAATTTGCTTGCTAATCCAAACTGGGGTTGAAAGAGCAAATGTTTTGTGAAAATAGATGGAAGAGATGCCACCAATAATAGAATGCCCCATAGCAAGCACAACCCATAATGAGACACCGTAAAATCTTAGCAGGACAGTGGTGGGGGAAAGGAACGGTTTGCCCAGAGATGGGCCCCGAAGTCTGCAGTCCCTAGACAAATCTGTCCAAAACTGGGCTTGTCCTAGCTCCATGAGCTGCTCTCTGCACTGCTCCCAGCACAGATTCTCTTTGCTCCTGCTGTCTGGCAGCGCCTGCTCCCACTCCTCGTCTTGGTTTGCAGGAGGGCCACAGAGGAGTTCAGGCTGCTGCGTCTTCTGTGCTCTGCCCACCCTGGCCTCTCAATGCAGCCTTTCTTCACTGCCTGCAGAAATCCACTTCCTCTAGCACCATTAGCCTTACAAATAAAACCCTGAGTAATTTTGGTCTGGGCATTTTTCTGCCTCTCCCTCCTGTGCTGAGCTGTCCTGCAAACAGTGAGAACGGTGCAGGGCTGAGGGAAGCACAAGCACATAAAGCCCTGTCTGTGGCACCACCGGGGCCACATACGCACAGGTGGGCTGTGTGTCCACTTCAAGGTCCCACTGCTGACTTGCGGTGATTTTTTTCCCTTTGTTTGCCCAGGGTGAGGAGGAGTGGATGGACTCTACCCCACCCTGACAGGACAGCTCCAGCTCTCCTGCATCCAGAACTGAATCAGAGCGTGGTCCTCTCCTCAGAGTGTGTGACCCTGCACCTCCAGCCCAACCTTTCATGTCATGCCATCAGTCTGTGGTGCCATTTCTACATGTGCTCTTCCCTCAGCCCCAGGGACAGGGTGGACCTTGGCTCCCTGCTGCCCTTCCTGACCTGCTGGGCAGGGGCAAAGCACTCACCTCCTTCAGCTCCTTTGGCCCCATCCCTCCTGGCAAAGGGGAGCAGGAATGATCCAAAGCACAGAGGCCCCTGTCCCTCCTTCCTTTCCACCAAGACCCTCTGGGTGGGCAGATACAGTTTTGCTGCAAGGGTTTCCATAGGTCTGTGATCATCCCCACAGTGCTCTATAGGGCAGCTTTCATAAGGCTCAGCACCACTGAAGTCTGGGGTCACATCCTGAGCCCTGTAGGGCTGCCTAGGGCAGGGTCAGGGCAGCATGCATCTTCCAAGCCCATGGAACTAGCAGTCACACAGTTAGAAGGGCCTGGGAGCTGCTCAGGGCTGGGCAGGCTTCCTGGTGTCCAAACTTCCCCCAGCTCATGCCACGCTGCACTGAAGAGCAGGCTCCCTGCTGATATGGGGCTGGTATTAAGGCAACTGGCTAATTAATTTCTCCTAATGACGTGAATGCTTCCTCCACTGCAGCTGTGACTCCTGAGGTAAGCAGGGCCAGGCTGTCTGATGCCGGATCTCCCTGCTGTTGCTGTATTGCTGCGGTTACACAGCCCCAGAGAAGGGCAGGTTTCCCAGGCCATGCATGTTGGTGTGCCCAGCAGCCTCTAGGCAAAGGGGTCCTCATCACAGCTCAGTCCCCTACTGAGGAACAAAACCAAACAGCAGGGGAGTCTCCCAGACACCTTCCTGCCAAGCAAGGTGCTCCATAGCTGCGTGTGGCCACTGGAAAATAACTGGCTGCTCTGACAGTGGTAGCTGAGCAAGGCAGCCTGCTCTCTCTCTTCCTTGCCACAGGAATTTGGGATAAGCCCCCTCACCTCTAAATGGGTGATCAGTGATAAAACTCCATGCAAACCTGTGGGAAAGAAGTTTTTTGCATCTCTCTCTCCCCTGGCTGGGTGAGAAGGGTCTCATATGGCAGGACCAGGCAGAGCATGACACCCTGGGGTGCTGTGTCCTGCAGGCAGTGATCAGGCTGGTGCTGCCCCCCCAGTGTGTGTTCTGGGCATGCCTGCACTGTTTCGTGGGTATTCCTAATACTGAAGTACCTGCCCTTGGCATTTATGGTGCTTCTTCAGGGCTGCTCATCCCTGTTCCCACAACTCTTGCTCTGCCCTGCTCTGCCATGCCACCGTTGGCTGGTTGTCCTGGTCCCCAGCTCCATTGTCCTGGTCCCCAGCTCCAGTGCCATCTGTCGAGGTGGTAGCATTGCCTCCCCTTTTTGCTGCCCGGGGTTCAAGCCTGTGGCTGGGTATCTACAGATGCTCTGAGGTGGCATCTTCTTGCCTGCCTGGGCAGGTTGGATGCTGGCCTGTCCCTCCCCAGCACACACTCGCTCAGCACCCCATATCTAATCCGCCTCTGTCTCATGCTCTGCTCGTGGCCACTTGCCTTCTCAGTCAGGAGACCTGGTTTCTATTCCTGTCCCTTACCTCAGGCCTTGCTTTGCAGTGTGCCCAGCCTGGCAGCTTTCCAGGGCTGGACTGGGTGCTCAGCACTCGCAGTTTGGCACTCCCAGTTTTGCTGCCTGCACAGCAGCTCACAGAGGCCACAAGGGGTGCAATGAATTAAACCGCTGCCATGAAGAGCTTCACAGTGGTCCCCGAGCAGGCTGCAAGGTTGGATCCATGCCTACACCTCCCGCCTGGACTCCTCACAGCAGACGGGGTCTGTTCAGCCTCTCTCAGCCAGAATGGGCACGGGGACAGTCTGGGCATCAGACCTGGCAGAGAGAGCACTGGAGCCTGAGGCAAATGCAGCCCTCTGGCATCCTGCTTCCATCGAGGTCCTGCAAGGTATGCAACGGGAGCTGAGTTTACAAGGCAATTGCTCCTTGTACCGGATCCTGTCTCTGAGCCTCGGTCCTCACAGTGAGGGTGTTTGCTCTACAGCATCCCTGGGTGCATCTGGCACCTTCCTGAAGGGCTCCAGAAATCTCTTCTGTCGCTTGGGGATTTTTTTAATTCCAGGAAAAGAGATCAGGCTCAGCTAGTATCTAATCAGCAGCTATTCAAGTTCTACTTTTAAATGAAATTAAGAGCCTTGGTTTTAAATCCCACTATATGGTTTTATTTGCATTTATACTCAAGCTCTTTTTCCTTGAAGAGATTGTCTAATTACCGTTGGTTGGTAACCATAAAATGTAATAACTGGCAACAAAAGATAATTTCTACCTTTAATGAAGTAGTTTGCTTAGCAATAAGATATAACTGCTTTGATACATACAGGTTACTGTTTATGCTGTTACTTTTTAAACATTGTATTTTTCCATTTTACTAGGTTGTTTGCAAATGGAGCTGTTACACTTAAAAGGAAATTGAATTCATTCAGTGCACCAAAATAGCATTGCAGAAGGGTTTGGGTGCCTTTTCAATGAATCAGAGCAGTGGTTTGACACGCATTCTGTAGGAAGCTGATTTAAGTGAGGTGGTAGCCTCAGACAGTAACAGCCTGTGCAGGAAGATACATCTGCACCAGGGAGTCCTGCTCCCACGGGGACTTCCTCTGAAATCCTGGGTGAACCCTTCTGATCTTTGTGCTTAGCTCTCATCTGGCACTCTGCACCTTTTCCAGTGGTGGCTGCAGCCTGCACCTGCTGCTCTGCTCTCCCTCAGTCCCCAGCAGCCAGCCTGCCATGGGCTTCTTCACCTTATGTGGGTCTCCTGCATCTCATCCTAAGAGGGATTATCTTAAAAACAGTGTTCAAGTCTATAGACTGGAGCTGGGTTGGTGTGGACCTTTGGGAAGCTCAGGCTGCTGTTTCTATCAGACTGGAAGGAGGGTGCAGAGGATTCTGCTGAGAGTGGCAGGAGGGTTGTGGCACAATCTCATTAATAGGCTTGTCCAGCTGAGGCTCTGCTCTATGTCATTGTTTTATTCTGAGAAACAAATAAATGGTGGGGTGGCTGCTGTGGGAGAGGATGGAGAGGAGACCATGGTCCCCGCTCTGCGTGACTACCCTGGCACAGCAGTGACTCTCTGTGCTGCTTATGCAAACCTTCCTCAGCCCCTCGCTTGGCCCCAGCCTTGAATCTTGGGCAGGGAGCGCAAGGCAGGAATGGCCCCATCTCCTGCAGAGCTGGCTTCCTTCACTCCTCTCTGTCACTGCATAATTTTACCATGTCTGTTCTGGAGCTGGTGGGAGCTCGGGTTGATATGTGGAGGTTCCTCAGTGTTGTCAGACAGTACTGGATAGAGGTCGAAGCTGTGGGCTGATGTTCAAAGCCCTCCCTTCCCTCAAGGAGCTGGAGTGTTTCCCACCCTTGTCCAAGGCAGGGGCTCCTTCTTGGTTGGCTGCATCCCTCCTCCCCCGGGACCGCTCTCTTCCTTTGCCCCTCTTGTTTCCCAGACAGAGGTCACTGCAGTCAGCACAGTCTGATGGGAGCTGCTGCTCTAAATCTACCAGCCCTGCCCTAATGTGTTCTGGGATCTCTGGTTCTCACCACGCACAGGCTGAGCCTGGAGGTTAGCACAGACATGGGGCAGGAGTGGGGCCGTAGCCAGGGGACCAGCTCTGCTTCGGCAGGCACCTCATTGTAACCAAAGCAAGCCCAGCCGTGTCTCCCTATCAGGGAAACAGAAATACTCTTATGGTCAGAGGTGTTGCTTACAGATCCTGGTACAGTTGTAGCTGCCTTATGGATCCAAGAGCGAGTGCACATTTACTGGCTGTCCTAGGGTGCTGCAACTGTGAGGTCTTGGAGATTCACAGAAAAGGTGAGGCATCCACATTAACTCTTTCCATTTGCATCTGAAACAAGAAGGACACGGTTTCCTCTTGTCTCCTGAAACTGATGAGGGCAATGCCTTAGGCAGTACAGCCATGGCTTTCCTGGCATGTGGAGCAGGAAGCAGAGCTTCTCCTGGAAGGCGCCAGAGGAACGAGCTCGGACCTGCGTCTCTATAGGTAACGGATAAACAGCCCAAACCATCATCACCCAGTGACTGGAGCAGCAAAAACAGCTCCGGAGCTGAGGATTTTCCGACCTGTTGGGTACCAAGCTCCAGAGCAGACCAGCTCCGCTAAGGATCCCACCCCGTGTGGGATTTGCTGGGTCTGCCTCAGCACAGGCAGCTGCAGCAGCACTCTGCTCTCCCCTCTGTACCTCCGGGTTTGCACCGGGTTTCGTTTACGTGGCAATAGGTTGTCCTTTTGGAAGGATGATAAAACTGGCAAACAAAGCTGTGGCATTGCAGCAAGGCCCTTTGGAGGAGCGTTTTTATTTTAAACTAAAACTGAAGTAAAACTCAGCACTTGTACCTTTGACACCTACAGCTCACAAACACCAAGTCGCACCTCTGGGGCATTTCCCTAGGTGCTTTGCTTGGTGGCCGTGTGCTGGCTTTGGATGTGCCCTTACTCCTCAGGAGCTGACAGACGGGTGATGGGAATCTTTTGTCTGCCTGTCTCCGGGTGATCAGGATTTACTCAGTCCTTTGTTTCCTCGGCCATTTTAAGGCTCTTGCCTTCTCAGTCTTCCCACCATCATCTCTTAATGTCCTGAATCTGTGTGTTAGTCTGGATTACGCTCTCCTTTTTTTCAGGCTCTCTTTTGTTTCCTGAGCTGGGTGTGCTGTGATGTGCTGGGCTGGATGACTTGTTAATTGAGGTGCCATCAACACTCGCCATACTCAAAGCGAGTCCCTTGTTCTTCACCTGCCAATTTAAAATCTCTTCTGCAATTCTCTACAAACCAGATTTTACACATCACAGTGCTTTGTTACACCAGAGCCAGAGGGGCTCGTCCACCCGGGAACCATTTTCTTTGGCAGTGATGGACACCAGATAATTTTGTGGGAAGAAGCCAAGTGGTTTCTTGGAGAGAAGAGCTTAGGGAAATGCTAGTCCCACTAGCTCTCCCTCTTGCAGACAGCAGCAAGCTGTGCAGCGGGGTGGGGGGAGGTGCTTGTCCCCACAAGCCCTCCTGTCCACAGCACTTCGAGGCAGGGGTGCCAGTTCCTGGCATGTGGGGAGGCATCCTGGTGTGCAGGGCCCAGACTCCTCTGCCCTCCCTCTGACTTTCCTTTTGTGCGTAAAATCTCCCACTTCCCCCCAAAGTTCAGAAGTTAAATCTGTCTGGGTTCTGCAGATCCACCAGAAGTTCAGACTGTCTGGGCTCTGCAGTAGACTGCACGGACCCATTTGATTATTACCCTGAAGTTCAGGAGTTCAAACTGTAGTCAAACTGTCTGGGTTCTGTAACGAACTTTGCGGCTTGAGGTTGGTAGAGACATTAAGACCCGTTTCTCCTAAAGACCCTCACTCATCGAGTTGCTTGTAAAGACATTAGCACCCATCTTACCTATCACTTTTCTAACCAGAAACTGGCATGATGGTTTCAGAGTTACTCAGGCCTTTGTGCAAGACAACTCTCCACAAATCTTTCCTCTGCATGACTCAAGTCATGCCACTTGCCACCCCCATGAGAGCTGTCCCGGGCACAGGCCAGCTATTCAGAGCAGCACATAGCCAGGCTTAACACTGGCCGGGCACCTGGCCACCACCTTTCCTGTTTACCCCACGGTGACAGCACGTCTCTGTGTCTCTGGCTGCGTAGGAGCAGGTAGTTGGGTGTTTACTGAGCAAGCATCCGCCAGTGCCTAGCCAGCATCCGGAGCTGGTGGGATCCCACCCCATGCTGAATAGCAGTGCTGAGTTTAGGGCTGGAAATTGTCAGATGAAGAGCTGTGCGTTTTGGTGCCTGATCCCAGGAAACGCAGTACTCAGCTCTTTTCCTTCCAGGTGCTACTGGTTGTAAGCGTATCCTACATCTGAGCTCCATGGCAGAGCTCGCTTTATTTGGAGGGACCTTCTGGCCACACAGAGCTGGATCCAGGCGAGGCCAAAGGGAGCATCACATAGGCCTTTGGTCTTCTTAAGTTGCCCCAGCTGGGGTTCCCTGTGAAAGTTTGTTCTCTGAATGTGCCGAGCAGGGTTGTGCATCCCTGCGGGAGCCCTCCTGAGACTGGGGCCCTGGGCTGGGGAAGCACAGATCCATCAGGCTGCTCCAGGGTTTTGAATTCTCCAGCTGGTCAGGGTACTGCAAAGGTCTTGAGAGAGCAATATAGTGTGTCTTTTTTTAGGCACTGTTGAGTGCTGTAGCTGGAGAAGAGCTCTGATAACTGTATCTGTTCTGAAGAGCTTTTAAAAATTGCTGAAATTTCCCCAAAACGGTGTAAGAATGGGCTACTTTGCTGGTGGATGAATATTTCTTGCTGACAGCATCCACTTTGGATGATTCTTCACTGTGGAGAGAAGGGGCATGATGATGGATTTGCCTCAGGACCTTTATATTTTTCTGTAATTAGCTCATCAGTCGTCTGTGGCTTGGGTAGAAACTTAAACAAAAATTGTCAAAATACTGACTATGAGATGTTTTTAAATTGGAAAGACCATCCTGATGTGGCTACATTTCTCTGTTTTCTTCCTGTTTATGCCCTGAAAAACTGTCACAGGATCTGTGTTTATGAATGGGCAGTGTAAGAGCCTTGTGGTTTTCCTCCTCCCGTATGCTGTCATACTGTCTAGCAGCTGTGGATCTGGGGGTATCCTGGCTTGCAACAGGTTCCCTTCAGGGAAGCTGGCCCTTTTTGCTGTAGTGGGAGGCTGAGTAGCTCCCCATTTCTATGACAACAGTTGGACTTCATGGTGGTGATATGTTCATAAATAGCTCACAAAGGCGGCTCCCAGAGCAAACCACCAGCCCTGTTAGCTGTAGTGCTCTCTTGCTACCCATTTCACCTTTCCCTCCAGCAGAATCCCACACTACTACTAAGGTGACTCACAATATATGCTTTGCCATGCACAGTCTTTTTAAATATCACTTTTTTCCAATTCATTGGGCCCGGGGATCTAGAGAGTCTTCATCCACATTTCCCTCATTTATGTTTTTTCAACACCACTTTTGACTCTTTCTCAAAGAACCAAAGAAGACTTATCTAAATTTCTTACAGAATCAGGTCTCAGGTGATACTTTTAACAAACCCAAATCCTCTAAAAAATTAAAACTTGCTCCAGGATAGAGAGGTTGGTTGTGCTGACCTTACAGAGCACAACAGCACAGGATTTGAGGGAGAGGAAGGTAAAGGAGAAGTCCCCTAGAACAGGTGCCTGCCTCAGAAAAACCAGGAGGACAGAGGAGCGTTTGAATCCTTTTCCCAAGTGTGAACCTCTGCTGGGTTGGAATTCAGGGGATAAAGAGGTTCAGTTTCTGTCCTTCCCCTCTGTTTCTCCTCTGTGTGGGATCACTGACAAACTTCTCTGTTCCATAGGAGGGGGTCAGAAGACAGCAGAGGCCTTGGTGACGCCATCACCTTCTCCTAGCACAGCACTAACCTCGCATCAGCCAAGGGAAGCCTCTGATTTCAGTCCAGTGACTACTGTAATTTCTCAGACAAGCCTGGAGAAAAACTTGACTGCTGCAACACTCAGTGCCACTGGGGCCCACGCTACAGAGGTGGAGGGTGCCTTCATCCCTACCACACCCATGGCAGGCTCCAAGGCAGAGAGACTGCAGTCTTCTACCATTGCCAGTCCTGGGGACATCCCAGTTACACATCCTGAGCATGACAACATGAGCTTGTCAGTCAACAGCAGCACTGAAATCCACTCCCCTACCTTGACTGCCAGCACTCTGGAAGAAAACCAGCCCAGCCATGAAACCACAGAGCCTTTCAGCACAACTGAAGGAATGGATGATGCCAGCAGTGCAACCCCCATGCTTCCTCTGAACACTGTGCCAGGTGAGGTTTTGCCTTTACTGCCTGTACACAAAGTCCTGCCTCAAGGTTGCACAACCTGGAAGTGTTTGAGCACTCTCCTGGTTACTGGAGAGAGGGAGAAGAAGGAAATGAAACACTAAGCAGAGCCAGTTCAGTGCAACTTGTTTGCAGAGGTGTTAGGTCAGCATCCTCTTTGCAAGCCCCATTAACTTCAGTATTAATTGTGCCGGCTGCTTTCTGATGAGGACATTTATTGTATGCAGGGACATCCTTTATATATCTAATCTGAAACAACATGCCTTAGCTGTGCTTCTCAGCTGGGCCTTTCTGGCACCAGGGCTGGGGACTCAATGGGAGCCTTCCTGGGGAAGCACACTCACCCTTAACACAAAACATGGAGATGGGCAAGCACAAGTGACAGCTCATCCATCCCCGGGCAACCATGGGAAGCCCTACCCTACCTTCAGATCCCTCTGGGCAGCATGGGGACTGGCTATAGGGACTGCAATCCCAATTTTTCCCACCTTGGGGCCTGCCAGGCTGTCACACACCCCTAATGAAGGCAGATACTGATTGATCACTGATTTGTTTGGTGTTCATGCACAACTGCATCGTTTTCCCTGGCTTGTGTCACATGGTCCTGCTGTTCTGTGACACACCGACACAGCCTCAGGGGATGCTGCTTCCCAGTCCCTGGGCAGCCCCCTTTGTGCTCCCTGTAAGGAGGGATGAGAGGCCTTTCCCAGTGTCTTGCTCTGGGGTGATCCCCAGCTGTGGTAGAGTTGTTCAAGCTTGTCTGCTTGTCCTTTGTCCCCAAGGACAGGCCTTGTGGGCCCAGCTGAGGTTGGCTGACATTGCAGATTGGCACATATGAAAACTGAGAGGACTTTCTAAGCACTGTGGCTTATAGTGTGGCTCAGCTGTGGCTGCGCTAAAGGTTCTGCTTGTTTTCCAAAGCATTGACAATAACCTTCTATTCCTATAGTCCTTAGAGTCTTGCTTCCATCTTGTCCAGTCCCACAGACCAGTGTGGTTGCACTGGATCCTTTGAAATAACTGCTTGTTCCTATTTTGCAGCAACTACTAACAGCTCTCAACCAGGGCTTTTTGATGGGCAGACCCTGGGGCCCACAGCAGCAAGGTCTGAAAACAAGCCAGGAACGAGCCCTGTGGGTGCCACAGAGGAGAGCACTGTGGAGCCCGGAACTTCTTCTGCTCCCATCTTCACTGTATGGAGCACGTCCGTTGCTACTGCCTCCAGTACTGTGATGGTGAGACCCCTCGTGACCAGCCCCACATCTGCCAGCACAGCTGCCATCCCCACCAGAGCACCCACATTGGCACAGTCATTGGAGCCCAGGCGTGAGAAGACTTCTGTGTTGGATGTTGGTGATAATGACAATTCAGGTAAATGCTCTGCTTTTAACGGGCTGCCCAGGGAAGTGGTGGCGTCACCGTCCCTGTAGGTGTTTAAGGAAAGACTGGACATGGCACTCAGTGCCATGGTCTAATTGACTTGGCGGTGTTTGGTCATAGATTGAGCTTGATAATATCAGAGGTCTTTTCCAACCGAATAGATTCTGTAATTGGTTTTTCCCTGTTCTCACCTAACATGGCAAAGGGCTGGGGCTACCTCAGATTGCCTCTTGGTTGTATTGCGCAGAACCAGAAAAGACAAAGCTTTGCTGTTCCAGCCCTTGAAGGCTCCCCTTTGGCCTCATTCCCTTGGTCTCCTTGCAGAGCTACCCAGTGTGGCTGGTACGAGGGCTGATCCCTTGGTAATCACTGTGATCTCCGTCTTCATTGTCATGGTGGGCATCCTGGGCCTGGTGGGCTTCTTGAGATACCGCCAGCACAACAACCGCATGGAGTTCCGGCGCCTGCAGGACCTGCCCATGGTGAGTCACACCTTCAGCCCAGCCTGATGTGGGCTGGCTTGCCACTGACTGCTTTGCAGTTCTCCTTCTACTACATTAGCAATGCTTCGGCTATTTGCAGCAGCACCAGTGCTGATCACACACTCCTGTTCCTTCTTAGGTCCCTCTCCTTCCATCCAGGGTTTGAATCAAGAAAACAAGTCTCAAGGCTGGGCACTAAAGAAGCTCTCCGCCTTCCCCTCACTCTGCAGGGGAATGCTGAGAGATTAAATAGAGAGAGGAAGGAGAGCTCCATCCAAACTTGTCCTGAAATGACACCTTCCTAACCTCTCCTCCTCTTTTCTGATATATTTGCTTTGTGACTATGACAAAGCAGATTCTATGCTCTGTTTCAGGGAGGTTGTCTGTCTGTCTGTTTGACCCTTTGGGAATATAAAAATAAATGAGGGTTTCAGAGGCTGGATTAGCTCTGGGGAAGCTGCAAATAACTGCCTGTGCCTTCTGGGACAGAGGAGTACTGCATCTAGCAAGCAAGCTGATGCTGTTTCAAGCTGAGTGGAGTTTTCAACAGCCAGGGTTTTCCACATCCCTGCAGCAGGCAGGCAGTTCCTGCACACACCTCTCCAAATGCTGCAGTAGGAGGGAGACTGACAGTTCAAAGATCCAGGAACTGCACAGTGACAGCATTTAGGGGGATGGCTGGGCAGATGGCCACACTGTGACCACGTGGCTGAGAAGGCTGTGCTGCCTGCACAGCAGTCTCCCAGGCTGGGACCATGATGCCATCGTGCAGACATCTCATTAAAGCACCCTCTTCTCTGCTTCTAGGATGACATGATGGAGGACACCCCTCTCTCTCTCTACAGCTACTAGGCAACCAGGCTGTCCACTGCCCAGAGGAAAAGGCCTTGAGGACTTGGTCCCAGACGATCTGCTGAGGAATGAGGGGCTGTGATTTGCACACAACTGAAAGATCCTTTTCAGATGGTTTTTGGTTTTAGACATTTTACATAGTTCAGTGTTGAAGTTTCTATACTGCGAATTAGAGCCCAAGTCTGGCCCTTTTCTCCAGGCTCTCCTCAAAACAATGCCCTGAAGAGGTGTCTCCTCCTTTTCGTGTGGCAGCCAATTAGCCAAGACCACCTTTGCCATGATGTTCTGCATGGATCTCTTCTGTTCATCTTGGTGGCTGCTGCTTTCAAAGGAATTGGGCAAGTGATCCAGACTAGGGCTCTTAACACTGGTGGTGTCAGCACAGTGCTAGCAAAGCAGACTGCTGTTTTCTGAGGAAGCCAAGGATGTGGAAATCAGTTCTCTTGGGCTCCCTCTTGTTCTGTATTTTTAAGGTTGTTTGTTTTGTGGGTTTTCTTGCACTTTTTTTGTTCCTGTTTCAGCTTTAGTCCCAGGATTGGCATTGCCCATCCTAAAACACCTACCAGGAGGATAAAAGAGTACTCTGCTTCCTTCCTACATACATACCTTTTTGTCTTTAACCAGGGAAAACAGTTTTGTGGCCACTGGTGAAGTGCCCCTGCTACTTGATGTTACTTTGAGGTTGCTGGGAGGAAAATGAACATAATGTTAGCTTAACAGAGCTTGATAGGACTCAGTCTATTGCCAATTAGACACACTAGTTTGGTCTCACCAAAATTAGCAAACCATGTCTCCTACACTTGATGCTTTTGGCATATATGTGAACTCCTTTCCCAGGCTCAGTAAATGCTTGTAGTCCATTTCCCTGCCTGGACTAACACAAGCCTTTCCTCAGGTACCTCCCATTTTGCTTCTAGCATCTGGTTGCTGGAAGTTGTTGTACAAAACCGCTACTTCACTCTCCTTCCTGTGCTATGCAAGGTCAAAGCTCCTCTACTTTCTGATGTTGGTCTTTTAAGCCAGTTGGTGTGTTGTCATGAGGACACATCCTGGATGTAGGTGCCTTCCTTCCCTTACTTTTCTTGGTGTTAGGCTGATTGGATTCTGCACTTTTGCCTGAAAATATCACTGTTGTAGACTGCAGCCAAGGCTCTTGAGGTTTCTCTAGGAAACCCACAGACCAGAGCCTCTGAGTGTAAGTCAGGTGCCCTTGCCTCAGAAAGACCGGAGTGTGTGTGTATCATGTCAGTCTTCATGTAATTACACCTGTTCCTGTTTTCTAACTCACATTCAACTGCAGGTGAATGGAAACACATGCCTTCTCTAGAATGTTTGATTTCTGACTAAGCCAGTTGCTCCCTCAGGATACAGCAAGGGCTAGAGATTATCTGCCACATTGCTCTTACAAGCCTCAGTTTCTCCTCTCCTTTCAGTAGCAACGTAGCAACGTCACTGAACCCCACAAAGGACAGATACCAGGCCTCACTTGCAAAAGTACCTTTTTTCCCCCAGTGCTGTTATTGGTTGTCATAGCAGGGAAAGGGGAATTTCCCCATCAGCTGAGCTCTGGCAAGCCCAAAGGTAGAGCAGAACCGGTCTCAGTCAAATAGACGAACTGGGTAAGGCAGCAGTTCCTCCTGCCTGTGTTGCTGCTTCCAGAGTGGCTGACAAATGGCTGCAGTGCAGTTGGGGATCAGCTGTTGGCTTTGGCCTTCCATCTGTGTATTGTAAGGATGCCCAGTAAAATAGGGAAGAAGGGCTGGTTCTCCTATGATTACATGAGAACTAAAGAGCAATTGTCATAACTCCAAAGCTTTTGTATCAAGCATTGTCTGCACAGAGCAATCTCCCTAGCTACAGACTTGTTTTCCCTGCCGGAGGGCAGGGTGCTACTGGTTTTCGGCACAAAGTTGGCAAGTTCGTGGTGGAAAATAGAACTCCATCCTGGCTGGAACTGGTGCAGACTGGCATATCTGGGAAGTGTCTCTGCACACAATCAAAAGGGCAGGGGCTGGTTGTTCTGGTTTCCCATGCATCGCTGTCCAGGGGAAAGGGGTGAGGAAGAAAACTCGCCCAACACCAAAGTGCAACTTTCTTTGTAAAATATGTTGATAGTGGATTTTTTTTTCTGCAATAAAGTTACAAATGCTAAAAGTGCCTTGGTCCTCATATTTTCATTGCAAACATCTAACTGAAAAGCTTTTATAGATCACAATGAATCCTGTGATAGACAAACAGCAGCAGTCTGGGGCACAAAGACTCACTGAGCTGATAACTAGAAAATGCCAGACAGCTATGAAACATAGCTCTGACAGTTCAGAAGGACACCACCCCCTGCCTGTGTTCCTTCTTGTCAGGGTCATTCCTGGTCTGGGTTGACTGAGATTAATTTCTGTACAGTTATATCAGATGAAATCTCTCTTAGAGAACCACACTAGACCAAATAATATAATCTACACCCTTATACTCCCTTCCTTTGCCTCTGATGGAAGATATTCTCGTGTTGTCAGCTGTAACCCCAAACCTTATTTACAGAAATATCCTGAAAGCCAGCCTAATCCAAACCTAAGTAGCGTCATCTGTCATGCTTCTTTCTATAGTACAGCAGACAGAGCAAATTGAAAGGCACATACTTCTTTTTGTTTAGTTTTATATCTGCTTTGAATTCTTACCTTCAGAGCTCAGACCTGCAGGGAAGTTAAGTGCTCAAAAGCCCAGCTTCTGCTACAGACCTGGTAAGAGTCTCCTGAGATAATAGTCTCTCCTAGCTGATAGAATACTTTGGCAAAATCAGTCAGCTCATGTCATAGACTGATTGTGTTAAAGATTTTCTATTGCAAAAGCAAAATGTGGTGAGTGAAACTACTTGGTAATTGGGCTTATGCTGTTTTGAGACAGAGAAATCCTGTAACTTTATTCGAATAAAGGGAGGGAGTTCACAGGGGCAAACGCCCGCGGGGTTTTCTCTCTAGAGGTTTCGGAGGGCACAGCCTCCCTTTTATCCTAACTCCCAGCTGCACCGTGCCCTCTTCCTTTCCCCATTGCTGAGGCACTGGGAAGGTGCAGCCTCCCCGAACCACCTACCCTATATTCCCCCTTGTACCTACTGTTTTACCCCAAAGATCAGAAGTTCAGGCTTGTGCAGACCCATGTCTATTTCAGGAGCCAAACTGCCTGGGCCTGGTAAGGAACCTGCTGCTCAAAGTCAGTAGAGGCATTAAGACCCATTTCAAAGACTTTAACACCCATCAAATTTTTTATAAATACATTGGCACACATCTTTCCTCTCAATACAACCATACAAAACAGAATAAATAACAGAACAAACATGCCACAACTAAGCCAATCTTCTCAGGTCTAAAGTCAGCATTATTCTGGTGGTTTATGCTGGAGTTTTTTCTGTTCTGCCTTGTTTACCACCAAACCCATTCAGAGCTGATTCATTCTCTGCTGAACTAACTGCTGAACTGCCTTGTTGGAGAGGTAGCACAGAGCAGGTCTGTGTTAGCTGGAGAGGCAGCAGCAGGACAGGCTCGTGCAGGCAGCCACCCCTGGGATACACGAAGCTTTGCCCAGCCGAGTTCTGACCTTCCAGCTAGATGATACAACCTCTGAGGTGGCCAAGTCTGGAGATGGACCATGGGCCAATTGTGTGGGCTTCACCTTTCCTGTGCAGCAAAGAGAACTGACAGAATCAGAAACCAACTGTTGCCAACTTCTGCATTTCTCCTTGAACATAGCTGTTGCCTCTGATGGGGTTTAGTTCTAATGCCTCATAGGCTAAGGCACAATTACATTATTAAGTAGCAAGGGACCAAGGATCAATTGAATCACTTAGGTTTAGTTAAATAGAAGGGAAAGAAACCCAGCTAAAAGAAAAGCAGAGTTTGAGACCCATCTGCCTCCGCCGCTGTCCCCTCGGCCTCTCTCCAGACTCATGTTTTGAAGGGAAGGGGATTTGAGAAGCTGATAAGTGACAGTCCTAGAGCTGCTGTGCCATGGGTGGGGCTACCTGTGCCTCATGCCATTTCTCTGCTCACTCAGTTGTCCTTCATGGCTCAGTGTCTGTATTTTAGCTTTAGACACTGTGTATTTAACCATCATGTCACACTGCAAGTCTGTAAATAAGGCTACAGGGGGTGTTCAGAGACAGAGGAACTGCCACGAGGAGCACTGGAGTGGACAAGGCAGTGTGTGGGTCTTGTAAGACCAACCATCCCAAAAGGCTTTCCCACGGATAATAGTCCCCTGTGCTTGCTACCACTTTAAACAGAATGAAAAAGGCATTCCACTGATCCAAGGAGCAAGGGTGCAGAAGCAAGCCAGGGAGGCAGAGCAGTAAATTTTCAGTAATGAAGGTTATGAAATGATACAGAACCTGGAAGCTTTTACTAGCCAGTGTTCTTCTTATACCTAGGGGAGAACAGAAATGCCTACTGTCATTTCCCAGACACCTGTGAAACAAATACGAAGCTGCACACTTCTGCATTACTTATACTTAATTTTCTATAACTATATCAAATCTGTATAAATGTGGATTTGTCATGGGGGAAGTGGGGCAGTTTTTCTAAGTGTACCTTCTGAGCCTCTGGTGGTGATGTTCCCGTGTACTTGCTACCCCTGCTTCACTGCATAGCAGAGGACAGGAATCTTATTTCCAGTATTCCCTCCCATCCTCCACAAAGAAAACAGAAATCATGCATTTACTGTCCATAAAACAGCCAAATTTTCAGTCCTACTGATACATACCTAAGTGATAAGCAAATCTGGATGACCACGACTGCAAATATAAAAGTCTCCCAGCAGTTTCCCAAAACTGTTTGTGGTTTGGTTTGGTTTAATCTCCCAGAACTTTGTAACATAACAATGGGCTTCAAACTTCCCCACCCAAGCACATTTGAATGGAGACTCTTCCTCACTTAAATGCTACAGGGGTCATGTTTCCTCACAGATCTGAGAAATATCAACCTTCGTCCAGAGCACAACTTCAAAACAATCTCAGAAGATAAAGCACTTAGAACCTCCCCAGAAGAGGACCTTCTAATTGTGCCTTGTGATACAGAGCTTTTGAACTAGATCCCCCACCACAGTTAATTCTGCAACACTGGTAAGATTTTATAAGGAATCATTACCTATTACAAGAAGGAAGCATAGATAGGTTGATAAATTTGTGCATTTTTAAAGACAAAAGGATTGATTTATTCATCTGCTTGACAGCCTGCAGAGTCTTCCTTGTGCTAGTTCCCACCACCTGTCCAATAAGTATACTTGAAAGACACACTCAACACAGGTCTGCTTCACATGCCCCAGCAGTTAAAAAACGGTTAAGGCTTCAGTTCCTCCGTAATAATTTTTCTATTCAATGACCCATCAGCCAAATAACCCCCTGTACCTCAAAACCAGTTTGATCTTGATCAGACAGTGGTCACAGCTGCAAGAAAACAATTACATGTTTGTTCCTACTGTTCAGCTCCCTCTCTGGTCACAGGTAGACCAGATTCCCCACCCACAGTTCCTATAAAGAGCTAAGTAAGTTACCAGAGGTATCCTCCCAGTCATAAAACAAGTCTCTCTGTGATGAACTGCCCAGAATTAATATATCCCTGCAGCAGAAGCCTTTTGCTAGCTGTCTTTGAACTACAATGGAACATCTGTTGACAATCTCCTGCAGGGTAACTTCTCTCCCCCTCCTGTTTTAATCCTCTCTCTCTTTCAGAAGTATACATTGCGTTGCCACAGGACGACTCTCACAAGCATTAGAGTGTTTCCTTTCACTGGTCTTTTTTGGGACCAGTAGGAAGAGGGATGATGAGTCAGCCCTGTATTTTCAGTATTTTCTTAAAAATTTGCTGTTATGTCCAGACTCCTGAAGCTTTCAATGCTGAATTACAGGTTCCGCTTGGGACAAGACAGGATCCATGGGTTCTTGAACATGACTTTCAGCCAGATTTAGACACTCATTTGATTCTGACTGAGAAGTGTTTTACTGGGGACAACAGAAAAATAAGCAAAATGTTTCTTTGTGCTAATCCTGGCTATGCTTTCTAATCACACAGGCAAATAAACACACTAACATGATCATTGCTTCAATTTCCCTTCTGATAAGCTAAGGGGCAGGATGAGAAATTTTGCCCACTTTTTCAAAAGGATCTCAATATTTTTAGGTGGAAGGCAACTGTGGACAATACTATTTGTGGCTGTCTAGCAGAAAGGGAACCTGTTTTCACAAAGGGTTTAGAGAAGCACTGGGCAAAGAGCTCCCTTTATTTCACAGAGTCTAAGCTGATGTCATTCATTCACCTCTTTCCTTCTCCTCCACCAGACAGCAATTCTAAAATTAAGTTATCTCAGAGGGAAATGGAATAAAAAAAAATTCAAACCACATCAGGAAATTTCATAGGGCCCTGTTTTTGCCACTATGGCACTCTATTCTCATAAAACAAACCAGCAATCTCCCCTTTATGGGCATCATGGAATTTTCTGCTCAAGTAACAAGATTTCTCCACCTGTTTTGTGCCACACAAGAGGAAGCAATTTAGCAGCACTTGTCAAGTCAGCTGCTCCATATTGGGTCTCGACAGGGTAAATCCATGGTCATTCTATATCTGTTCTGTTCTTGCTGTGCATAGTCTCCCTAAAAGGAAAAGTCCAAGCCCAGACTACATCCCAGAGCTTTAGATAGCCAACAGTTTCAGCACAATCCGACATAACTCAAAACTTACAGTATAACTGGGAGAAAAAAAAAACATTTGAAGGCATTAGTAGAGAAAAGACACTAAATTCTCTCAATTTGTACTTCTCTCAAGTAGAGAAAACACACTAAATTCACTCAATTTAGTGTTCAACACTAAATTCTCTCAAAACTTACAGTATAACTGGGAGAAAAAAAAAACATTTGAAGGCATTAGTAGAGAAAAGACACTAAATTCTCTCAATTTGTTCTGGTCCACCAAGTGAGAGCCCAGAGGACAGGATCACATATAGCATCCCACGGGAGAGGGCTGCAGCAGAGGACTGCAGCGAGGAATTCTCTGACCTTGGAGGAACACCCCCATTGCAGCCAAGCATCACAGCATCTCCCCTCTGCAAGCCAGCTGGCAAAGCTGATTGATAAATCACAAATCAGGCCCTGCACCGGTGTCTGTCTCCTGCAGTGAAAGAACAGAACACAGAGCATGGCATTGAAAGGGTAGAAGGGGCAGGTCTGAGCAAGGGGACGCGACATGGCAAACAACAGCTCAGGTCTCTGGCAGAGTGAGGGACTGGGCAGGTCTGTGAATGATTTATCAAAATGGCTGTTTCCCTTCCTGGAGTTGCCTCCTTTGGGTCAGACCCACATCTGACAGCTTCCACTTGTGGAAAATGAAGGGGGCAAACAAGTCAAGAAGAGTTTGCCTGCCCAGGGAAGCCAATATCCTTTCCATCTTTTAGTTGTTACCAACAATAAAGAGTGCATCTCTTAGTTAACATTAAAGGTCGTGCAGCTCTAGCCCAGACAGGTCACTGCTGAGATCATCACTCCAGCTATTTCTAGCCACTTCTCCAGCACTGCTTTCTGCCAGCTCAAAACACAGCCTGAAGATATGTGTACAATCTACACCGAAGGACCACAAAATTATCCTTCCCCAGCCTTTTTACCCCATATGCCAGACCTGAGAACAACAGCAGTCTATGTCTGTCCTCTCCAGCACTGCTGGTTCAGTGTGGTCTCAAATCATCTCAAACCCTATTAAAAACATCCTCATTTATCTCCTACTAAACAGAAATACCAACAAGCATCTTCACAAGCTATGTAAGCTCAAATAAAAACAGGTGCCCATGATTCCAAGTGTCCTACACTAGCAAGCTGCCAACACAGCTACTGGGTGCCTCAGCCATGACAACCCCTGCAGGGTTTCTGATGCTACTATCATATAAATATTTACTACTAATACTGCAGGTAATAGTATAGCAACAGGTAACTAGCTGCTTATTATTAATTGAGGGGGTTTGCTTGAACATTTGATCAGTGAAGCTCTATATAAGAGTCCCCACCTGACATGTGCCTCAGAATAAATGTTAGAGAAAACCTTAACCCTTTGATGGGACATGCAGGCTCCTCAGGCATTGCCCTAACAGCAACCTGACATGTTACAACTGCATCTACAAAGATGTTAATTGTAGCAGGTTTGCTAGTAAAGTCTGAATCAGCAGGATTAGTAAATTGGAAGAACAGCACACAGGGCAGTTTAACGTGCCTTACAGACTCCATTCACAAGAATCTTAAGCATCTTACTAAAGTAGGGCATTTCTTTTAAAGGAACATTAGCCCTTTGTTCCTGATTTTTTTTAATGCTAAGTGTTAATGCAAACACAAGGGGTTTTTATATCCAAAAGGCATAAATCCAAAAGGATGAAGAGGCTGAGAGGCAAGCCGTCTTGAAGTGAGCAATTTTCACCTTCTCACTGGCTGTGTGTCAGCACCAAAACAAAAACCGAGCCACATTAAAAAATGGTACTTGGCACTGTCAGAGGAAGTGATAAGTATCTAATTGGCCCTCACATGCAGCTTTTCATTACCCTGACACTAAACGGGGAGGGAGGATGAAAGAACAGACAGGCACACACATGTTACCTCTGTCCTGGCACAGCAATACTGCTCTCAGAACTAAGTTTTAAGTCTGGCCCAGGTGCTAGGCCACTACTCCAAACTGCACTGTCTTCCTGCCCTTAGGTGTCTATTATTCAGCCCTACCAGTAAACTTGGGCCCAGCAAGAGCCTCTCATTTGTATGACCTCTGGAATGCCCTGAACAGCAGAGTTTTGTCATCCACATTACAGCTGAAAACCCTTCCAGGTTCTTGAGATCTTGAGGGTGTAGGATCCAGTCACACTTACCTTCAGGCACCTCAGTCTCCGTGGCACTGGAAAGCTCATCAGAGCTGAATTGTCTGGGGTTGGAACCTCAGCCAAAGACGCAGAAAAACACTCTGCCCCTCTCAGCAAGTTCTTGCTTCTCTCTAAAAGAAATGAAAAAAGTAGCAGATTAGGCCAAAAGTTCAAGGATAAACTTGCTGAGTCTAAGCGTCCTGTCTACCTTTCGTGACACCTGTTACATGTGGAGAAACTGCTGTTATTCCGATTTAATAGCATTTTCTTATTCTTTTATGGGTGCAAGCAGTGGCATAAGGCAGCAGAAAACAGGTTCCATGACAGGCAAGAAGACATATTGGCAAAAATGTTCAGGCATTGGATTTCACCTCTTTGTGGCACCAGCAGCTCCAGACAGCTCCACATCACTCAGGTTTAAAACACGAAGAATCAGCCACCTCATTTCTGCTCAAAGCCACAGTCACAATGCCAACCCTTCCCATACATGGGTCAGTTTGTGTTGGACAGGGACAACAGGACACCTGACTTGACCATGAGATCTCTAAACCAGAAAACCATATCTCAGATTGTTAGTAATGTCGGAGTAAGTGTGAAATCGTTCCTGTGATCTCTTCTTTCCCTGCAGGTGCCATGGATGTTACTTCCTTCCAGAAGAGACTTTTCACTTGATCTTTCAGATCAGAGACTGTAGGTCTGAAGGATAACACTGACAGTCCCTTATACTTAGCAAGGCCTACTGGAGCAGTCACGGGGGGTGGGGATGGGGTGGGCACCATTGATGGGGTTTCCAGCAGTCATGCCTCATGCAGCAGAAGGCAGCTCTGCTGAGCCATTCAGTTGTGTTTTCAGAAATGAGCGGTGTGGCAGTAGAACCTCTGCCTCCCCACCTACCTCAGATCACATTGTTCTCTCAGCTGTGCTAGCACAATTTTTTCCTGCAGCAGCACTGTGAACTACACCACTTCAGGGGAAAAAAAAAACCAAAAACACAACAACAACAAAAAAGCCCAAACAATGACGCACTTGTTAGAACCAGCTCGGCTCCCTGATCGGATTTACAGCACACCAACAACTGCAGCGGCAGAAATTCGGGAGGCAATGTGCTGTGAGGCCAGGGCAGGAAAATGCAGAGAGATGGGAACATTTTAAGCTGATGTTGGCAGCACAGACAATATCTCATGAAATCAGAGCTTAACAGGTGGGAGAGTGACATAACAAGGGAAGGCATTAGGCTTTTATAGAAAATAATAGGGAATCAATATTTAATTACAGGAGAACTGCCATGAAGTCCCATTATTGAAAACATGTCACCAAGTTGATACTATATTTTTTATCAAAGAAAACCTAATAATGAATCTACATTGACCTACAGACTCAGTGTTCACCAACATTTCCCCCGTAATAAAAATAGATATCGATATGCTTATGGTCAAGAGCTTGAAAGATCATAAAAACAGACAAGGAATTAAGATGTCCTTTAAGACCATTTCAGTTACCAAACTGCCATGAGTGTTCAAACATTTTGTGTGAATCTCTCTCTCACAACAGGTTCCTACCTAATGCAGAGCAATCGTTCTTTACCAGGGTCAGAAAAAGGTTTCAAGAGCTGTGGATGGCAAGCAGAAGGAAAATCCCTTCTGTTGCAATCAGTACAACATTGTGTCTTTGTCATTTACTGTTGTGGAGAACAATGACAACTAATGATCCTTTTTGTATAAATGCTTCATGATGACACCAAATCACACTGTGTCCCACGTGACATCAGCATTAGCCTGAGGGGGATGAATGAGAGGGTTGTGTTTTTCCTAGTAACAGAAAAAGCCCACAAAACCATACCTGGGACACAGACAACTCACAGAGACGTGGCTGCCTTCCCCCAGGGAAGAGATACATATTCTCTGGACGCTGCTTTACTGTGGCACAAAGCTGTTGAGTGGGGAGAGACTGCTGGAAACAGTGACATGAATTCTCAGCCAGACCTGCGATAGTTCGGACATCTGGCAGCTGTCCGAGGGCAGCTGGGGTTGGACAGAGGATACAATGAAACAGAGCCAAAAAGATCTAAGGATCCTCAACAAGGAAGCTGAGATGTCACTCATTTCTCTCCAGGGAGCCGGCCAGAGCCTTCGGGTAGGGGTGGGGGAGAGCAAGGGCCATGCTGGTGGAGGTTTGAGGCGCAAACAAAGCCAGTTCCCACCAGCCGGGCTCGGGAAGAAAGGAATGTGACGGATGGGGAAACCAGGAAGGAATTAGAGCTCAGGCATTTCAAATGAACACCTCTTCTTAAACGCACCAATTATTTCAGTCATTGCAGTAAAATGCAAGTAAAGTACTGTCCAAATAACAACCAGGAGACTGCCCTAACAGAGGGCCTGGGAAGGAGACAGCAACACTCCTGACTGAACAAGGCAGATGAGGTGGCTCAGGGAACAGCTCCAAGGACAGCTGTGAAGGGAACAGCAGGTACCCATTCTCCACGCCCACGTGGAATGAGCAGATGATGCCAACCCTCAGGACACAAACGTCTCAGTAACAGAGGCTGCCATTTAGAATCATAGAATACCCTGTGTAAGAAGGCACCCACAAGGATCGTCGAGTCCGATTCCTGGCTCTGCACAGGACAAGCCCAAAAATCAGCCGTGTGTCTGAGAGAATTGTCCAAATGAAATCTGGCAGGCTTAGTGCTGTCACCCCTTCCCTGGGGGTCACCCCCTTCATGAGCTGCCTCAGACGGCCTGAACGTCCTGCCTGCGCTTAGCCAGAGATCATCTCCAGGGGAGGGCAGAAATTTAAGTCATATCTGCTTCAAGCTTTGCCAGTTCAGGAAGCTGGCAAATCTGCTACCTTCTGCATCAGTAAAGCTGGAGGCACACGTGGAAATGAACTTTGCTCCACAGGCAGGTACAAAGGACAGCTAGCAAGGAGAACAGCAGGTTGAGAGATCTGTCCCCAGCATCTCAGCTTGCCAATGCAGTGCCTGTGGAAGCAATTGCCACAACAAGAGCTGTCCTGCAGAGCTCTGAGCAGCCACCAGCCAGCAGCACCCTCCTGTGACAGCAGGAACCCGGGCGCTGCACTTGTCCCTGCAGCAGCTCTTGTGGCATATGTGGACCTGGGCATCCCCCAGTTCCCCGAAGGGGTACGCCCTCCACCTGATGTGGCCCAGCCTCTGTCGAGTGCTCCACACTCCCACCCTCAGTTTGTAGGAACTGTAAGATTGTGCGCTGTTAGACTGAGCTTTGTGGCTGCTCAACAGATCTAGCACCTGAGAGAGGGCAATCACTTCCAAGCGTTTTCCAGAGGCAACCTCGAATCCAGCACAGCATTAAACCCTTCAGAAAAATCTCAGAACAACTGAGAAAAAGAAGGGAGCTGGACATATAACATGTCACCATTGGCAAACACCTCATATTTCCAGCACCAAAGACGCAAAGCCCTTTCTGTCTCGTATCCAACTCTTTCTACTCACTTGTTGAGCAGGAAGATGGAGCTACCTTGTGCCAGGCTACACTCACACCCTGTTGTCTCTTTGACAGGACTTCCGAAATCTGGACAAGAAGTGAGCCGTGTAAGAGGCTCCTGTAGCTGTCAGTCCTTTGGTTCCACTACCTTTACTTTCACTGCTTCATAGCTTATGGGTTCACAGCTCCTACCGGAGCTCTTTCTCCTGTTTTAGTCAATTCACTGACCAAGATATTCAATGATGCGAGCAGCTGGGCAGAAACAGATTTTGTACGAGGATTACTTATAGTTTAATCCAGGAAAGAACATAGTTAGTGGTCTGGTTCACCTTCACAAACTGGAAATACAGGGAGATCTGGAAAGAACAAACCATAGTTCTAAACAAGACTGATGGGATCGTTCTGCCCTCCCAATGCAGAAGGCGTGGATACAATAAGGAAGAACTCTTGGGGTACTAGAAGATATAAGGAAACTCCACAAAGCAATAAATTTGCGTATCTGAGGTAGTTCTGTCTCCAAGAACTGGCGCATTTGGTGTCCTGAACTTCATAAAACCCAGGACTACAGGCTGGAGAACATTGCACAAGTACTATAAAGATTATGATAAGCAGCTATAAAGATTAGGGTAAGGAGATCCAAACCTGAGGCTTGGTCTGCAGTGTGGCAAGTGCATAGGTAGGGAATAGGGAAGCTGCAAAGAACGTGTGCTTTGAGACTGGCAAGGAGAAAGGATTGCCAGCACAGAGGCCTCACTGTTTTGGTGAGCACCACCCACGCACAGGGACAGGTGGGGCTTCCCCACAGAGTGCGAGGACAGAAAAATAACGCCTAATCCCCGGCGTTGTAACAGGGACGGGCACAAGGCCGGGAACAAGCGAGGAGACCACAACTGGACTGGGTCGGCTGAGCATGCTGGGACATGGAGTCTCTTCCGGGGGGGCCGGCACGGAGGGGGGGGCGCCGCGCACTACAACTCCCGGGGTGCTTTGCGCACCGCAGAGTCTCCTAGGAGACGCGGAGATGCGCGCCGGGGGTCCCGCCAGGCCGGAACTACCGCTCCCGTGGTGCCCCGCGCGTCGCTGCCGCCATGGAGCGGCGCGTGGCGGAGCGGCTCCGCGGCGCGCTGGGCCCGCTCGGCCTCGAGGCGCACGCCTTCAAGGTAATGACGTCACCGTGACGTCACCAAAACGACGTCACTGCCCGCGGAGCTGCGGGAGCTGAGGAAGCGCGGGGCGGGGAGCGGGTCCCGGGGCTACCCAGGGGACGGGGGGTACCGGGGGTCGGTTCCCCGGGGAGCTCGGGGCGCCCCTCGGCCGAGCGGGGGCCGGGAACGCCCCCGCGGAGC